>JANAVB010033917.1:0-21091 GCA_029216955.1 Iris pallida | reverse complement strand
ACCGGCGACCAGCCCCGGCCGCCGTTTCCCTGCGACCGTACGCGCCAGCCCGACCCGGGCGACCCCCTGTCCCCGCCACTACCGTCTGTGCCCGGTCCAGCACCTCCACGTGCCCTGGTTGCTAACCAGATCTGTGGCACGTCTCACTGTCCGCGTATTCCTGGATCGTTCCGGAGTCCGCAAAATTCTTTTTCTCTATAAATTCACCTGAGAGCTCTAGCCGAGCAACTCAAGGTATATTTTTGTTGTCCCCATTTCCGTTCTGTAGTCGATGATGAATTTTGGTCCACGAATTTCCTCGGGAATTCGGTCTTTGGTTTACGTCTTGGTTTTCAGAATTCCAGAAACCATTTTGGTTATGTGGTTTCATCGAATTCTCAAAATTTCCGAGATATGATTCGGGAAAGTTTCTGTATTCGGAATTTCCGTTTAAAATTCAGAATTTCGGAAATTTGTTTCTGATGGTTTGATTTCAGAATTTTCGAGATTGTCTCGAAAAAGTTCCTGGGATTTTTGGATTAGTATTTAATTCAGATTTTTCCGAATGATAGTTTATTTGCAGTGGTGTTCCGATCCTATTTTGGGTTTTTCGAATATTTTCGAGATGTTTATGTGGATTACAATTTATATATAAATAGCTTCTGGAATTATTTATGGGTTTTCCCTGGTTTGGGATAATTTTACTGGTTGTGTTTCTGGCATTTTTCCAGTTTTGGGTTATCCCGAAAATAGAAGGAATGCTGCCGAAATTTATAAAATTTATAAATGGATTTCAAATCGGTTTTCGGAAATATTTTATAAAACAGATTTTTGGGCGACGACCATATCGGTCAATGGGCCCTTAGCAAAATGCAAACGAAACCGGTATTATCCCGTTGAGGCATTAGCTATTTTGACTATTGGACCAAAGTCTGAGACTCGAAATTAATTTAATTTAATTTAATTACTAGTCTTATTTTATAATTAAATTGTAGGAAATTTTTAGGACTAACCAATGTTTTTTTTCTTATTTAAATTCATGTAAAAAGTCTGTAAAGGGCATAAGCCCAGCTTTTATTACTTTCTATGGCTTTGTAATAAGTTAGTGTAGTTTATTCTTTTCTGGTTTGTGGTTGGCATAAACACATAAAAATAGTAAAATAATTATTTTATAAAAATCAATATTATTTTCTCACATTCATAAATTAGAAAAAACTACAAGTTATTATTTAAACAAATTTCACGTTTTTCTCATTTAAAAAAATTATTTTTATAATATTGAAATACAAAGTTTTATCAAATAAATTGGAAAATACGATTTTTCCCAATAAAAAGTTAAATTGACTTTTCTTCGTAAGTTAGAAACTCACCTCGATAAGCGTTCTAAAGTAGAGTTGTAAATAACCTAAAAATTTGATTAGGACAAATACTAGAGATTTGTAACTAGCACACCTAGATATGGATTGAATATTAGTACTAAGTCAGAAATTCTCAATGGTAGGGTTTCGAGGATTGTACTAGCATCATCCCGGAACCAACATCGAATCCAGTTATAATCAAGGCAAGTACATTTGTGTTAGTTTACAATTATTTAGTAATCGTTTTATTGCAAGTTTAAACCACGATGCAACACGAAACTCTCTCTGAGAGCATTGACTGATTAACTGTTGGGTACTGGAGGAGTAGTGTAATGAGTATGACCACATCCAAAGTAGTATAATGACTGTGTTAGCTTACCCCTCATACACACGGGGATAAGCCATATCGTATCAATAGGATACAACTGTACAACATAATCCGGTCATATTCATTACCTATTCACATCACAATATTTTAACTGCTGGAAAACTATTTATTTCAAATTGTTTAAAAGTGCATAACTCTATTATTATTTTAATTTTTAAATTATCATGAAGTGTACTTTGCTCCTTTCTTGACTGGATTCTCCGTAGGTACTATGGACGATACTGAGCTATTGACAAGTAGCTACTATGACCCTGAGCTGTACCCGGCTGTTCTACCAGAGGATGATGATGAGGAGACTGCTAATTAGATTTATTTCCAGTTTATGATTGTGTGGAAAAAAAATATTTTTCAGTTGTGGTTTGTATTTGAAACTTTGTGTTGGACAAATCTTTATTTATCAAAAGTTAAAAGTTGTGGCAATTAGAATTTTGTGTTGTTGATTACCTGCATGAGTGATACAGCTTACTGCCCCGTCTCATCAACGGTGCAGGCTGGGCATGATCCGATTCGACCCAAGAAATTGGGACCGGTCGTGACGTGACAGCCCCAGCGAAACCTTGCTTAGATATTTTTATGTATTTTGAGACTTAGACTTTGGTCTGTACTTATATTTGATACTAGACTTTGTCTCCAGTTAGATACTTTGGAAGTGTATTATTAAGTCTGTACTTGTTTACCTTCGCTTATAGATGTTGTGTTGTGATGAACCTTTTAAATGTGATTTTAGAACTGTTAGCAGCTTATATCCTTTATTGTCTATTCTTAGAACAGCTTACTACGCTTTAACCAAGCGTAGGCTGGACATGGCTCGGCCCGGCCCAACAATTTGGGTAACGGGTCGTGACAAGCCCTAACCGCGCTTCTTGGCCGCGCCCTTCGGCGAATCTCGAGCCCCGACGCCGACCCACGCCCTCCGGGGAGTCCGCGACCCCTCCGTCCGAGGCCGCGCCTCCTGCCGTTCCGACCCTCGGCTGACCCCGAGCGGCTTTCGCCGCCGTTCTTTCCCGCGCCCAGCCGATTCTGACCGCCGGCCTCCCGCCGACCCGCAGCCGCTTTCCGGCTGCGTGTCTCGCCCCCTTTTTGCTCCTCTCCGGGTCGGAGCCGCTGTCTGCTCCCCACGACCGGATCTGAGTGTTGTCCCGAGCTTTCCGCCGTCTCACAACGGTGCAGGCTGGGCATGATCCAATTCGACCCAATAATTTGGGACCGGGTCGTGACAAGGGTATAGTTTTTGTGGGCCCTACGACCTGTTAGTCCCGGGGCTTGAACAAAGATGGTAGACTCGATGTCGAGATCAGAGGTTCATACAAACATTTCACCTTCTGATAATTCTCGAGATCCAAAAGGAACACTATAGTATGAATCTGATTACAAAAGCAACAATAATCAGAAAATAAATCTCACGTTCTTCCTCGCAATCGCAGTTGCTGACGGACAGAACTGAGTTCAGAAAATAAATCTCACGTTCTTTCTCGCAATTGCAGTTGCTGACGGACGGAACTGAGTTCAGAAAATAAATCTCACGTTCTTTCTCGCAATCGCAGTTCCTGACGGACAGAACTGTGTTACAACTTAGAAGAAGGAGAAGAAAGAAGAAGAGAAAAGGTTCTTGCTGGGGTGATTAAGATCACCGTTGCTCAAAGCAAGATTCGCCCCAACATGATCTGCTTCCAGGAACCAGCAAGTTCACGAAGAACTTCTGGAACGCACGTAAGTCAATATTTGAGACTTGAACGGGCTTCCTGGACTTCATAGACTCCCTTAACTCTCTTCTTGGTGCATCTTTCAAAGGAGGCCAAGGAGCTCTATTTATATAGTGGAGTGAGACTTCACCTCTTCTCCTATCCGATGTGGGACTAAAATACCAATACTCAAAAATAGAGTTTAATATTTTAGATCATCCCACAATCAGCATAGAAGTGTGCCAGTCCGCGCCTACCCCCCGAACACTCCCGTGCATGCACGAGACATCCTGGAGTCTGTGTCCGAATCCGCACAACAAAAATTAACGTACATCTTTGTTGGAATTAATCTTTTTTCCTTCTAGGAAAATACCCACACATGACACACACTTGTGTCCCACCATACCTCATGTGCACACCTCAACACAAGTAATGTATTATATTGAGATACTCACCATTTGGTGTAGCCGATGTGGGACTATCTTTCCTAGTCCAAAGGCAAAAACACCAACAATTTCCCACATATCTCAATATATGGGTTGAGCGTTCCCCACAGTGACCGTCCATCATGCATTAGGAGATATGTCGCTACGACTTGAATCTTCCCGCATAGGTTAAATAACAGCATGATACAAGAATAGACTAAGCCTTGAATTCTGCACCATAACTGCAATTTTTTCTACTCACATAATGACATCAAATGTGGTTCTGGTTGCACATTAAAGGCCTTGTGACAGCCTGGTTTCAGTGTATAATTTTTAGGCGTCTACAAGTTTACCCTAAAGAGACGGCCTGATATCTCTGTCCATACACTGTAGGTGAGTTCTTTATATACAGTCATGGCATGAAGCATTGCGCTCGTTTGCGGTGATACGCCGCTATGACATGGATTAAAGTCGAGACTTTAGCCCACCTAGGTACCTCATCGTAGTGTCATACTACTGTAGCATGAGGTCACAAGCCTCTTTGTAGTGCCAAACTATCCAGCATGAAGCCTTGCGTTTTCGTGCGGTGTTACACCGCTATGACATGGCTCGCGAAGCCGAGGCTTTACCCTACCTGGTACCTCTTCGTGGTGTCATACCACTGTAACATGAGGACATCATCCTCTTTGTAGTGATGTCTACCTCTTTTTATTACGTTTATCATACAACATTAGGCTACCTGCCTATTTGCGGTGCTACTCCGCTGTGACTTGGCTCACAAAGTCAAGGCATTACCCCTAACCGGGAACCTCATGGTAGAGTCACCCCACTATAGCATGGAGTTACAGTACTCCTTGTAGTGTTGCGCTACCGTGCTTTCTGTAAAGCACTCCAGGCATTCACTCTGCCTGAGAAATCATTAAGACATTTAAGCCAACCTTTCCATAGGACCCTTTTTTCGCAGAAAACAACAGTAGACAACAGTAGTTGTAGGTTCGTAACCTCTTCATGCCACAGAGGACAAGTACCCACCGTTCCTGATATTCTTCTGGTTAATAGTCCTCCCTTGAACCAAAAGCTATATGCCTAGTAGATTTGTTTTTGAACTAATAGAATAAAAATTTATGGTAGGAATGTAATAACACAATATCAGAATACCTTCAAGCCCATTTTACAAGCTGTGTCATCGACCAGCTGGCGCTTAAGGCCCTTGGTGAACGAATCCGCCAGGTTCTCCTTACTCCGAACATCAATCACTACAATAACACCCCTCTTGATGAGATCGTGTATTGCCCTGTGCTTCCACCACACAGTCCTCTTCTTTCCATTGAAAAGGTCATTTGATGCCACCGCCGCAGTCGCCTAATTGTCGCAATATATCGGTATCCTCGGTATTTGTGCTCCAACCACTGAAAGATCATACATAAGCTCCCGAAGCCATTCTGCTTCCTCCGCTGCGGTATCAAGTGCAAAGTGTAAACACCCTAAATTCATACTTAATTTGTTTTATATAAATATAGTATTTAAAATTTTTACTTGGTATTTGTACGTCGCATAGTCGTATTACACGTCGCCTACGAATTTGTCATAGGGGACGTCGCGTATGAGTTCGCATTTTCGTATGTCTCGTCGAGTGCGAATATGTGCGAGGTACATATTTCTGTAAAACATTTTTATTAGAGATTTTATTTATATAGAAGAATTTTAGTTTTCAAAATAATATGATAAATATTTTATTTTGTATAAAAGAGTTATTTTGTTTGTTGTTTAAAAATAAGTAGAGATTTGGAAATTTTGGGTTATATGAAATGTGTTCCAAATATTTTGCAAAATTTGGAATTTATTATTAACATAATTTTGTTAATTATAAAAGCTATTTTATGATTTAATATTTATGTAATATTCTTGATTTTTGAAATTAATTAATGCTATATTTTAATATTTATGGAAAAGATATTTAAAATTTTGTTGTATTTAATATTTGAATTATTTTGATAATTTAAATTAGGAAAAGATTTTACTTTAAATTAAAAGAAGTCATTCTAGACCGATTTGATTTTGATTGCTTAAATTCTAAATCAATTTAAATAAAAAGATAGAATTATCCATCGGGGTTTAAACTATTGCAAGTCCTTATCCAACTGGGAATTCCCACCTCCTATATAAGGAGAGGTACTCATCCACAAATTATTCCATAAATTTTCCACAAACCAGACGTGCATCGTGTCCATGTCCTCTTGTCATCCACTATATTTTTATTTATTACAATTACAGTGATTTCTTTCCCGCGTCCGACAATCCAGACGCCAACCCATCCCGTGTCTCGCAGGACACTTTACCCGACACCTCATCTCTAACGTCCGTCGACGCCGCTTTCCCTGCTGCCGACTTTCCAGTGGCAAATAACAGCGCCACCACCTCGACCATCTCCGCGACGGCCACCGCTGCTGGACAACCTCCCCGGGTCCACCAGCTCTACTAGAACCCTCGGCCAATCTTACCGGCAATCAAGTCCACTACTGCCACCATCATCCCGGTCAAACCAACATCACCCTGCCAAGACCCCAAACCCACCAGTCATCTCCACCGGCCTTTTCCACCGAACGAACTGTTGGGAAAGAAACGCGGAAACCTTTTCCCAAACCGGAGAGTACCTGCGAGAGGACCGAGCAATACAACGCACGAACCCAAAAACAAACACACAAAACAATCCACGCAGACACAGAGAATTTTTGACGTGGAAAACCCTTGCGGGAAAAAAACCACGGGACGATCGGAGTCCAACCCTGAGAAGCCTCCACTAATGGAATAGAAGAATTACACCCTCTACAAACTCCTCCCGATCCAAATCGGATCCCCACAACACTCAGAGATAAGAACAATGATTACAAGGCTACGAAGAGCGAGAACGACGAGTAGAGATTACCCGAACACGATCTCCTTCGAATAGCGACCTTCAATCCTCCGTCTTCTTCTCCGAAGTTGCAATGGCACTCTTGCCTCCTTCCTCTCTCAAAGTTGTGTTGCCTTTGCGATAATGATGCGTTATGAATTAGGGTTGGGAAATCCCAATATAACTCCCTAATCCCGCAGCAAACCTGAACCGTTGGATTAGATCCAATGATGAAAACTCATCCTAAAATCCGCTTCAGCCCCCGACGACACAGAGTTCGGCCAGAACTCTGTGTCGAGCAAACAGAACCTCACGCCAACATTCTGGAGGAGCCAGACCGAGTTCGGCCCGAACTCGCTATGGGACCGAGTTCGGTCCGAACTCGGATCCCCTATTCCAGAACCTCCCATGGACAGCAACAGCAGCAACTCCGACTTCTCGAGCTTCTTTGACACACGAACGGCGCTCGTCGCACTCCGGGGTCTTCTCCACATAGGTTGGAAACCCCACCCACTCCAACAAATCTCCCCCTTCACAACTATGGGGAGGATGTCGTCATCCCGACGACCTGCCTGCAGTACTCAAACTTCCCCCTTGGTAGAATCTTCGTGAACATATCAGCTCCGTTGTCATCTGTATGAACCTTCTCAAGCTCTGCGTCCTTCTTCTCAACCACATCCCGTATCCAATGATACCGAGTCTCGATGTGCTTGGACCGGCTATGAAACGTTTGATTCTTCACAAGGTGGATAGCACTCTGACTGTCGCAAAACAAAGTATACTGCTCTTGCTTCAGTCCCATTTCCTGCAACAGCTTCTTCATCCACAACAGCTCCTTGCAAGCCTCCGTCGCCGCAATGTACTCTGCCTCTGTCGTCGACAAGGCAACACACTTCTGCAACCGCGACTGCCACGACACTGCTCCTCCCGCAAACATCATCACGTAGCCCGAAGTCGATCGCCTCGTGTCTATATCTCCAGCCATATCAGCGTCGGTATACCCAACCAGCTTCGGCTCGTCTCCACCAAAGGAAAGTCTCCAACCAGCAGTGCCCTGAAGATAACGTAGAATCCACTTGACCGCACTCCAATGTACCCTTCCAGGATTTGAAAGATACCTGCTAACCGTACCAACTGCATGAGCGATATCTGGCCTCGTACACACCATGGCATACATAAGGCTCCCCACAGCTGAGGCATATGGAACCCGCTCCATATCTTCCTTTTCGTCCTCGGTAGATGGACACTGTTCCTCAGTGAGCTTAAAGTGAGCCGCGAGGGGGGAACTCACTTTCTTCGACCCGTCCATCCCGAAACGTTGAAGTACCCGGTGAATGTACTTCTTTTGGGACAAGTGTAGAAGCTTGGACTCTCTCTCTCGGCTGATCTCCATCCCAAGAATAGTCTTCGCTGCGCCCAAATCCTTCATAGAGAAGGCCGTGCCCAGCTGGCGCTTCAACTCCGCTATCCTAGTGGCATTCCGACCCACTAATAGCATATCATCAACATAGAGCAATAGAATGATAAAATCATCCTCGGCAAAATACCTCACAAATGCACAATGGTCCAACGTCGTCCGTGCATAACCATGCTCCCCCATAAACGACTCGAACTTCCTGTACCACTATCTCGGAGCCTGCTTCAGACCATACAAGCTCTTCCTCAACCGACAAACCAAATATGACTTGCCCTTCTCACAGAATCCCTCCGGCTGCTCCATGTACAACTCCTCCTCAAGATCACCGTGGAGGAACGCCGTCTTCACGTCCATCTGCTCGACCTCCAAGTCGAGACTGGCTGCTAATGCTAGCACCACCCGAATAGACGAATGCTTGACGACAGGCGAAAAAATCTCATCATAATCTACGCCTTTCCGCTAACCGTAGCCTTTGACTACCAGCCTCGCTTTGTATCGAGGGCGAGTAGCATCATCCGTCTGCTTCACTCTGAACACCCATCGATTCTTCAAAGTCTTCTTGCCCTTTGGCAACCGCACCAGATCATAAGTGGAATTGGTGTACAAGGAACTCATCTCCTCCTGCATAGCCACCATCCACTCCTGCCTGTATTCGTCTTCCATAGCCTCTGCGAAACTTTCGGGCTCTCTCCCGTCAGTCAATAGCACATACTCATCTGGTGAGTATCTCGTAGATGGTCGACGATCCCTGTCACTCCTTCTCAGTAGAGCCACTGGTGCTGGCTGTATACCGACAGCCTCCGCCCCTTCAGGAACTACCTCTCCGGCATGCTCATCCTCCTGAGGGACACCCTGACCACCATCAGCAGGCTGATAATCAAGGTTGGGAGCAACTCCATGTACCGGCTCCTCCATAACTGGATCCTCTGCGATGTCCTCTGGAAACTGCTCGCGAAATGACTCTAACTCAGGCAATTCCTCAGCCTCAGAAGGCGTCTCGGAATCCTGAGTGTTGGTCATGGTCTGATCCTCGACGAACACCACATCCCTGCTTCTGTAGATCTTTTCTTCCACTGGGTCGTAGAGTCTATAGCCAAACTCATCCCGACCGTAGCCGACAAAGATGTATCGCCTCGTCTTCGGCTCAAGTTTGGTCCTCTCGTCCTTTGGTACATGCACGAAGGCTTTACAACCAAACGCCTGCAGGTGATTGTATGACGGCTCTTTGCCGTACCATACTTTGTCAGGCACATCACCCTGCAAAGGAGCACTAGGAGACAAATTAATAATATAAGCAGCTGTGAGAAGAGCCTCACCCCAATAACTGCCCGGCAAGTTTGCATCTGACAGTAAACACCGCACCCTCTCCATCAGTGTCCTGTTCATGCTCTCCGCTACACCATTGAGCTGAGGTGTCTTGGGCGGAGTCTTCTGGTGTCGTATCCCTTGCTCTCTGCAATACGCATCAAAGGGACCGATGTATTCGCCGCCATTGTCGGACCGAACACACAACAACTTCTTGCCCGTCTCCCTTTCAACAGAGGCCTGAAACTCCTTGAAAGTAGGCAGCACCTGATCCTTGGTCTTTAAGGCATAGATCCAAACCTTCCTGGAACAGTCATCAATGAAAGTTACAAAGTAAGAAGCACCACCAAGAGATTTTACCTTCATCGGACCGCAGACATCCGAGTGAATCAACTCGAGCAACGCTGGCTTCCTCGAACTTGGGTGACTTTGGAAAGACACCCTATTTTGCTTCCCAACTAAACAGTGCGTGCATTTCTCCAACTTTGTAGACTTGAGCCCCGGAATGACCTTCCTGTTCACCAAGTAGCTCATCCCCTTCTCGCTGATATGGCCGAGCCGCCTGTGCCACAACTCGGTAGACGCATCACTGACTGCGTTCACCTCCTGTGCCCCCTCTGCGCTCCCCTCCATATAGTAGAGACCGAACTTCTTGCTTCCTCTGGCAATCACCAACGAACCCCTGGAAAGCTTCCACTGACTATTCCCGAAGAGACTGAAGAATCCCTCGTCATCCAACCTTCCAACCGACACCAGGTTGAAACGGATATCAGGAACATGACGAACATCCTTGAGAACAAGAACCGCACCCGTCTTCGTTCTCAAATGCACATCTCCAATGGCAACCGCCTTCGACACATCTCCGTTGCCCATCTTCAACACTCCACAGTCGCCTGTAGTGTAAGTGGCAAACAGTGCCCTATTGTGAGATACATGTGCTGAAGCCCCTGAGTCCACCAGCCAAGAATTGTCGTCGCAGGCGAGGTTAGTAATGACCTCATCACCTACGACGATCACATCGCCTCCATGCACCGAGGCCGCCGCTGTAGTATTCTTTTCTTGCTTCCCCTTGTCGCCCTTCTTCTCTCTCTTCCAAGCGAAACAATTCCGCTTGATATGGCCCTTCTTACCGCAATGGTAACACTCTGAGTCCTCGTACCGACCTTTGGACTTCCTCCTGCTCTTGTCTCTACCACCACCTGGACCCCTGCTTTTGCCCCTTCCGCGGCTCTCTGAAACCAATGCCTCTGAGTGGTAGGATGTGGATGAAGTGCCCTGAGAATGTCTCCGCATCTCTTCATTCAACACCCCGCTCTTGGCAAACTCCAGACTGACCATGCCCTCTGGAGCAAAAGCGATCATAGATACTCGTACGGTCTCCCACGAGTCTGGCAAAGTACACAGCAGCCACAGTCCCTAAACTTCGTCGTCGAACTTGACTCCCATAGAAGATAGCTGGTCAACCACGCCCTGGAACTCACTGAAGTGATCCGAAATAGACGCCCCGTCCTTGTACCGCAGACCCATCATCGTCCGGATCAGGAATAACTTGTTTACCCCGGTCTTCTTCGCGTACAAAGACTCCAGCTTATCCCACAACGTCTTCGCGTGCTCAATATTGGCAACGTGGTTGTACACGTTCTCATCAACAAACTGTCGTATGTACCCATACACCTGTATATGCTCGAATGTCCAGTCCTCCTCGGATTTATCACTGGGCTTCTCGGATGCAAACACGGGTAGATACAGCTTCTTGACAAATAGCAAATCTTTCATCTTGCTCCGCCAATAGTGATAATTGGTGCCGTTCAGGTTCACCATGCGCACCGGCTTCGCGTCCATCTCTCCTCTCTGGTTTTTCTGTCAACTACTGACACTCCTTCTGAATTCCAGAACCTGACTCTGATACCACTCTGTTGGGAAAGAAATGCGGAAACCTTTCCCCAAACCGGAGAGTACCTGCGAGAGGACCGAGCAATACAACGCACGAACCCAAAAACAAATACACAAAACAATCCACGCAGACACAGAGAATTTTTGACGTAGAAAACCCTTGCGGGAAAAAAACCACGGGACGATCGGAGTCCAACCCTGAGAAGCCTCCACTAATGGAATAGAAGAATTACACCCTCTACAAACTCCTCTCGATCCAAATCGGATCCCCACAACACTCAGAGATAAGAACAATGATTACAAGGCTACGAAGAGCGAGAACGACGAGTAGAGATTACCCGAACACGATCTCCTTCGAATAGCGACCTTCAATCCTCCGTCTTCTTCTCCGAAGTTGTAATGGCACTCTTGCCTCCTTCCTCTCTCAAAGTTGTGTTGCCTTTGCGATAATGATGCGTTATAAATTAGGGTTGGGAAATCCTAATATAACTCCTTAATCCCGCAGCAAACCTGAACCATTGGATTAGATCCAATGATGAAAACTCATCCTAAAATCCGCTTCAGCCTCCGACGACACAGAGTTCGGCCAGAACTCTGTGTCGAGCAAACAGAACCTCACACCAACATTCTGGAGGAGCCAGACCGAGTTCGGCCCGAACTCGCTATGGGACCGAGTTCGGCCCGAACTCGGATCCCCTGTTCCAGAACCTCCCATGGACAGCAACAGCAGAAACTCCGACTTCCCGAGCTTCTTCGACACACGAACGGCGCTCGTAGCACTCCGGGGTCTTCTCCACATAGGTTGGGAATCCCACCCACTCCAACACGAACCGCCCTAACTTTCCAGACCTACCGCCTCCACCGCGGTCGACCACAGATCACATACCTACCGCCAACACTCAAAAAAAGGGAGGGAACTTTAACTCTCACCTGAGATTCGATCGCTGAGCCACCACTGTGACCGTCGCTCCGCGTGCTTTGCCGACATCTCCTCCCTGGACGCCCAAGCCAGTCCCCACTCCACCTTCATCATCGGCCAAATCCACAGCCATCCGCCGCAGACGAGGCCCTGCCGCCGCCTCGGGCCAACTTCCTCCGACTCGTCCCCCTCCGGAGTAGCCCGACGTACTTATCTCTGTCCCTCCGTCGTGCCACCCTCGCCGGATCTTCCGTCGGCCTCCTGCCGCAGCTTGAGGGCACGAACCGCGACCACCGGAGCCGCCCTACCGCGACCACCGGCGCCGCCTGGCCGTGCGCCAGATCCTTCCGTACGGGATCCCTCCGTCGCCGCTGTCTGTAGGCGAGCAGCCGCCGCACATCCGCGAGCTCGACGCCGCCCCAGCGCTCGGACGTCGCCGACGAACCCCGGTAACCCTCGCTCTCCCGCCCCCTTTCTCTCCACTCCTCTCTGTTCTCTCTCTCTCCCTCTTCAATCTCTCTTACTAAGTAAAGGGGAAAGGAAGCAGTAACCTTCCTTTTAAAAGTTTGTTTTTATTATTGTTATTATTATTATTATTATTATTATTATTATTATTATTATTATTATTATTATTATTATTACTGATACTATCATCACTATTATCATTATCATTATTATTATTATTATTATTATTATTATTATTATTAATGGTTTTATTTAATGTTAGTAAAAACATTTGTGGTATAGTAGTTTGAAAAAAATGAACTTAAATATTATTATGATATTTATTATTGTTGTATGACTAGTACCAACTATCTATGTTAAATATTTTATTAACTAAAGAAGATAAAAACTACTTGTATAAAAGAAATATATTAGGGGCTATGTTATATTGATGCAAAATTTTCTATCTATAAATTATTTGTCAAAATTTTAGTTTTACAAAGTAGGTTTTAACCTTGGATAATTTCTAAAATTATGTTGTATTCATCTAAAAAATATATATTTTTTTGAAAATGTAAATTCAACCTAAAATAGTAGTTTGACAAAAACTTAGAAATTAGCCAAAAGAATTTTTGGTTTTAAAAGTATTTTTCTAAAATATATTTTTTAATAAAAATCTAGTTCTTAAATTTTTTGTAATTTCCAAATAGTTTTCAAGATAAGAATATATTTTCATATTAAGATATTTCTTTTCAAAATCTCTTAGATTAGAAAGTCTCAATCATGACTAATCATCCTTCCCTATTTTTTTCGTGAAAATTGGATCCTGTTTGCACCAACCATGGCTATTGGACGCAACGGAACATGTTAGAACATTACACAACCCCAGGCGTTCCCCCAGGCAAGACACCTTGCCTTTACTGTTTAATTTCTTGCTCAATATCATGCATGCTTTTTCTTTATTTTGTTCTTTCAAAACTATATATAGATACAAATTATTATACTTTATGCAATTGGCTTAGAGTTAAGGGACCACCGTATGTTTAGTGCATCTCATAAACTGTCACGATGTACCACGGATTGTGTGTGAGTTGTGAGTCGCATATAGATACGGACTTGCGTGCTAAATAATCATTGGTGCGTACAGGCCGTGCGTTAGGATATAACTGCCAATAGATTGTGTAGAAGACTTGGCAGTTATTAAAGATTAAACATTGTCGTAGAGTCGACACATGTATAGTATCATTAGGGGGAGGGGACAGCTATTAGCGTAGGGGCTACATTTATTTTTACACATATTTTGGGCCGAGTGTGACTCTTAGGAGCACTACCTTCTGTCCGGGCCGATAGTGTCTCGTATGAGCGCTACTTGACGACCACTCTTTATTACTTGCTTGCATAAATCCGCTACAGTCCCCTGCGTAGAACGTTGTCCTCACAGTGCATATCACATAGAATGGTTAGGAACCTTTACTCGTGCATACTTTTCTGTTGAGCTTTTATTATTCAGTTTATTGGCATGATATTATGTGTCTTGTTACGTCCCTCTGAGGACCTGGTGATCTCTACAGGTGTGTGTGTTTCGTGATTCCTTGCAGGTACTCTAGCTAAGGCCATTCCTTCCTTCGTAATGATTACTTTTGGACTCGTCATTGCTTCGCTGGACCAATCTTTGTATATTTCTTCCCTATTTAAATTAGTTGGTAATGGATTTGTCTCCGCCCAACGATTGTATATATGATAAACACAAAGTTGCTTTTATATTATTATTTATCTTTGTGGATGAGATTAGGTGTCTTGGCTTTCTATATTTTACAGCTTATGTATACATACGAGCCTTATATTTACTCGTATGTATACAGCTGGCATGATACATATCTAGTCTCAAGTATTTAGGACTGGGGCGTTACATTTTTGTGGTGGTCCATGCAGGTCGAGTTTGCCATTTTGGTTACATGACTGTACCAAGCGGACCTGCAATATAGGATTAGAATTTAGGAACCTCATCCACATACTTGATCACGTTCCTTGACCTTCCTTGATTTCCATATTCCGACTCCCGTGGCTTCCCTTGATTTTTGCATCTTGCTTGAACTCTTTCTACCGACACCCTATCACCTCATGCTTAAACATGGTTAGAAAGATGACTACACTACTATAAACTTATTGGTCAACCCTATGGCTAGAAGGATTATATTGACAAATAATATCCATTGAGGTTATATTTGAGTATAAAGACATTTATTTTTCCTAGAGATATGATCTTAAGGATTAGTTAATTCCAAGTTGGGTAGTAGCATATTACCGCCTTCAAAGGATAGTTAGAATTTTATCTTGTTATTACAAGGTGGTATACACAAGAGGATAGCTAGTTCGAGAAAACAAATTTTTGTTTTACAAAATTTTTAAAATGGTGAAATAGTTATGATTTATTAGGGATATGAAATCGATTGAAAAATAACTTAAGTTTTTATATTGTGACGCATGATTTACGGTTTGGATTATAATATTATAAAGTTTATCTCGAGATTATTTAAGGAGTTTTAGTTATGATTTTTAGACAACTAGAGAAGACGAAAGTTTAGTTTGAGAGAGCTTGAGGTTTAAAATTTAGTCGTACGATTTATAAGTTTATTTAATTTTGAGTTGAAGAAATAATGGTAAAATTTTGTTTAAATATTTGGAGGATATGAAAGCAACTTTGAAGGAAAAATTTAAATTTTAAATTGTGTCATATGATCTATGATTTAAAAAGTTAATTAGATTTCAAGTTTAAAGCCTTGATTATGGATATTTAAATTTTGGTTTTAAAAAAAGAGATTTAATTTGAGTTACATGATTTGCGATTGATGAAACGGGCTAAGAGTTTACCTCGAGGTACATTTGAGAATTGGAAAATTTTAAAAGTGATGGCTTATTATGAAAGTTTAGTTGTGCTGCATTAGATATGATGAAAGATATTTGGAAATTATTTAAAGGAAATTAAACTTTAAGTTATGATTAAATACTTGATGGAGTATCTTGAGATTTTATTTCAAAACTGTGGAGGAACTTGAAATTTGAAATTGGATCATATATTGGTAGAGAACCAAGAAGCAAGCAAGTCACCCTAATGGGATATAAGTATTTCTCATTAATTGCCAGGATAGTTGTATATACTCAAGTGTTGTTAGTCATCTACAAAATCATGTGATTATATTTCAATTTTGACTCACTCGACATTCCCTCAAACCTAGATTTATCATGACGTTCTCATACTCCATCTAAGTGGCTATTATATCTTTAGAAACTGTATTCTAACTTATTTTACCCTGATTTACTCGAATCTGAATTATCATTATTTCATGCCTTAGCTTGGTCATTTATTTTTGTGAATTGATCATTATCTCATGAACTTCCACTTTCTATTTTAAATTCTTTTGTGTCCTTTACCGTGACTTGAGTATTTGGAGCACAACACAAGACTTTTCAGCCAACAAATTTTATATGCAAGACCTAGACCAGCCCACCTTCATATAGGTATATCACGTGCCACTAAAACACGTCTTCTTGTACTCTACTTTCATGATATGACTTTTTGGGCCAAAAAGACTAAACTGTAACCATTACCATGATACCGATATATTTATCGACCGTGGATCTCGACTCAATTCCTTCAACCCATAATTTATGGTCCATCCAATTCCTTAAATGCTTAGCTTGTGCTCTATGTTGATTGCTAACCGGTGCCTTTTATTTTGTGCCTTATCTTAATTGCTTAAGACCATAAATTTTATTTTTCGTGCAATAATCTGTATTTATTATCCAAACCCTTATCATGACCATTGAACCCAACTATATTCTCCTCCCGATTGTTTTTCTTCTCTCTTCAAGGATCTTAGTTTTACTACACTGTTATTCATGCAAACCTTGTTTCGTATATGTGAAGATGGAAGGTTTATCATGACACCCTTCGGTTAAAGAATGAGTTAGTCGGAAAGCCATAAAAGAGATTAGTATAGATAAATAAAAGGAGTGTATAATTTGGAGATATGAGTTGAAAAGTGGTATTAGATAGAACTAAGGGAAGTGACATTTAGTTTTTATGTTAAGTAAATAATATGCTTGAGATTGACAAAATGGTTACGATTAATCAAACATACTAGAGAGGAATTTTATGTTTTAGTGCTTAAGGAATTTTGTTAGATTATAAATAAATGTGAATGTCCTACTAGGAAGAACTTGATTTGGCCATCGACTGAATGGATTGAAGGTTATTAAAAAAAATTAATAAATTTTGAGGAGATTATAGCTTGAGGACAATAGACCTATATGAAAATATTGGGGAAGCAGAATCAAAAGTTCCGGTCTTATTAAAATTTCTGTCGTGAGATATGGGAATTGAAAATTTGCCTATTAAAGGTCATATTAAGGTAAGATTGATTCTACTCTTGACTAAAGTTTTTATGTAAATTTTAAAAGGAAAATTTTGCATAAGAAAATTTGCTTGAGGAAAAACATATTAGAGATTATTTTGGACTTATCGAATTTTAAGATTTTAGACATAATTTCATATCGAAATAAATTTGAATATAACTTCATGGATTAAAGGTTGACTGATTTATTTTGAAACACAAAAGTTGTTTGGGGAAATATATGTTAGAGATTAATGAATTGAAATCTTCGGCATTCTGTTATGTGTTATCACATCTATAGATATATTGGCATCTAAGTGTGTTTTATGGAAATTCAAGTTTATGGAATTTGAATCTTGAGAAGACAAAAACCTTGAAGATTTATTGTCAATAATGATGACAGTGACGATTCGAACGACCGTGACGATATTGAACACGATTCAAATATGGAACTAGTAATCTTAAGAGATGATAGAGAAAGTTATTAACCATCTTCAAAATTTAATTCATTCTAAGATTAATGGTGGTATGATCAAATTAGACAGAGAGGGTGGTCATGCATAGAATCTTCTGCTAAACTACGTCCATTGAGTACATGGATCTAAATTTCGAAATTGATGTTTCATTAAATTCTTCTTCGAAGCCCTCGCTCAATGATTTAGTCGTGAATTCCTATTGTCAACTCTTTCTAACTTCTCGACCCTTCCTACCTCTTCAACCCTATCTATCCTAATTATTCCTAAATTTTGAGGACGAAATTCTTGTAAGTTGGGTAGGATGTAAACCCCCTAAATTCCTACTTAAAATTTTTTTATATATAAATTGAGTATTTAAAATTTTTACTTGGTATTTGTACGTCGTATTACACGTCGCCTACGAATTTATCATAGGGGACGTCGCATATGAGTTCGCATTTTCGTATGTCTCATCGAGTGCGAATATGTGCGAGATATATATTTTTGTAAAACATTTTTATTAGAGAATTTTTTTATATAGAAGAATTTTAGTTTTCAAAATAATATAATAAATATTTTTATTTTGTATAAAAGAGTTATTTTGTTTGTTGTTTAAAAATAAGTAGAGATTTGAAAATTTTGGGTTATATGAAATGTGTTCCAAATATTTTGCAAAATTTGAAATTTATTATTAACGTAATTTTGTTAATTATAAAAGCTATTTTATGATTTAACATTTAAGTAATATTCTTGATTTTCAAAATTAATTAATGCTATATTTTAATATTTATGGAAAAGATATTTAAAATTTTGTTGTATTTAATATTTGAATTATTTTGATAATTTAAATTAGGAAAAGTTTTTACTTCAAATTAAAGGAAGTCATTCTAGACCGATTTGATTTTGATTGCTTAAATTCTAAATCAATTTAAATAAAAAGATGGAATTATCCATCGGGGTTTAAACTATTGCAAGTACTTATCCAACTGGGAATTACCACCTCCTATATAAGGAGAGGTACTCATCCACAAATTATTCCACAAATTCTCCACAAACCAGACGTGCATCGTGTCCATGTCCTCTTGTCATCCACTATATTTCTATTTATTATAATTATAGTTATTTCTTTTCCGCGTCCGACAATCCGGACGCTAACTCATCCCGTGTCTCGCAGGACACTTCACCCGACACCTCATCTCTAACGTCCGTCGACGCCGCTTTCCCTGCTGCCGACTTCCCAGTGGCAAATAATGGCGCCACCACCTCGACCATCTTCGCGGCGGCCACCGCTGTTGGATAACCTCCCCGGGTCTACCAGCTCTACTACAACCCTCGGCCAATCTCACCGGCAATCAAGTCCACCACTGCCACCATCATTCCGGTCAAACCAACATCACCCCTCCAAGACCCCAAACCCACCAGTCATCTCCACCAGCCTTTTCTACCGAACGAACCGCCCTAACTTTTCAGACCCACCGCTGTAATGCCTGTGGTTCGTATTGCGTATCTTGGTATACGTATACATAATTTGACCCGTATTGTATGTCTTCCTGCTTGATTTATTCTAGCATTTTATTGATTGGGTTATTCTTGGGTTGGTTCGGCTTGGCTTGGTTTGCTTTGGTTCATCATGAACCAAAGGTGAACCCTCCTACCTACCACCACCCTCCTTATTTATAACCCCTTCCTTTTCTCTCTCATCATTATTTCCTTCCTTCTTTATTTACTCTCCACCATTACTTTTTCAACCACCAGGAAGGAGAGAGAGAGAGCTTAGGCAAGTACAAACTTGCTTCATGATGGATCTCAAGTTTTATTGTTCCATTCTCTTCCTTACTTGATTCTAAGCCTCTTTAGAACTTGGCATTTTTGGATTTGATGGATGGATTCTTGTAGATCTAAGTTTGTAACTTTTCGGTGTTTTCTTGGTTTTGATCTCTAAAACTTACTTATTTTCGAAAATTAATGGTTCTATATTGTAGAGAATTCAATTTCATGCAGTTTTGGCTTTTGTTTTGCTTGATTTCGACTTCGAATGAGTAAGTTATGGCCATTACAAGTTTTCGAAACTTTTATGGCTGAACTTGCTATTTGGGGACGACGACCCCCATGCGCCCGGGAGGCCATGCGCCGGGAGGCCATGCGCTGTGAAGTCCCGGCAACGCATCCGTTAACTCCGAGCATGTCATGCACGTAGGTTCCCTACGCGCATGTACTGAAGACGCAACGTGAGTTTTTCCCACGCGCCGATTGGTGCAGGAATCCCACGCGCCGATTGGTGCAGGAATCCCACGTGCCGATTGGTGCAGGAATCCCATGCGCCGATTGTGCAGGATTCCCACGCGCCGATTGTGCAGGATTCCCACGCGCCGATTGTGCAGGAATCCCACGCGCCGATTGTGTAGGAATCCCACGTGCCGGAATTGCTCTATTTCACTCTTTTTGCCTGTTTAAGTTGTTTTGTAGCTAGAATCTTGAAAAACTCAAAACATGAAAGTTGTAGATCTTTTCCTTGGCTTCAAGGATATGTCACTAGCTATTTTATGCAAGTTTCTCTCATTCATGATAAGGTAAGAATAGAACACGATAATGGCCCGCTGTGGCGCACTCTTGACAAGCAAACTGACATGATATATCATGACATGATGTTACGACAGCTAGCCTGACATGACAAGTATGAATGACCTGGACACCGTGGACGATTGCATTTGTACAAATAAACCAGTACTGTCTTACATCATGTCTAGGATAGGGATCCCTGAGTACCACGGTCAGGGATACCTACAGTAATTGACTAAGGCTAATAAACTAGAATAATTCAGTAGACATGAAGAGATTCCTAGCTACATGCAATCTCGTTATCTGGGCGCATTCAGTGGACTTGTAGCCTACCGACGAGTAGGGCACATTTCCAGCACACAGTCACGTGTTGCATTCTTCATAAACGGACATTCGACCTGGATAACCGGATGGTCTGTACGGCTTGTGGCTGTTGGGATAATCTCATTGCATCTTGCTAGTAACTAGGCCTGTGATAACCCTAGTTAGTTAAAAGTATCAAGCCGTACTCTTGATTGGCCGTGATTGATTGGATGGAGTTTATTCCAGCTTAGTCTTATCCTGATCCTGTGCAAGATTGTGACATGACATGATTATTGATGCTTGCCTTAACAATAACGATCGGGGGTCCAGTTCTGTTCAGGCGAAGGGTTACAACCTCGGTCCTTGTTTGGTTTAAGGGTTGTAACCTGGCTCCCGGAGCAGTTCTGTGTCCTCTCTTCGTTTATTATCTTATTGCAACCCCATGTCATGTTCGTCATGTTTTACCTTATCTTAATACCATGCTTATTTATACTGGCCTTAGCAATAAAGATCGGGGGTCCAGTTCTGTTCAGGCGAAGGGTTACAACCCCGGTCCTTGTTTGGTTTAAGGGTTGTAACCTGGCTCCCGGAGCAGTTCTGTGTCCTCTCTTCGTTTATTGTCTTTACTGTACCAATAGTATTTAAGACGGGTTTCTATTCAGGTGAAGGGCTGCAAC
>JANAVB010033916.1:0-51270 GCA_029216955.1 Iris pallida | reverse complement strand
TTTTCCACTAGTCATGACTTATAGTTTGATTCAGAGTTATTTTTATTCCTTCCAGCTTTATTCTGTGATTTTTCCTGTGGATGAGATTAGTATTTACCTGCCTGTATTGTTATTTAGTTGTTACTTCAGCGTACTACAATCGAATCATAGTCCATTAAATTGGGTTTAGCTATGCTAGATTGTACAGCTGGCATGCCACGAGTTCCCAATCCGATTATTTGGAACTGGGGCGTGACATGTTTTTAGTGGTGGCCCATGCAGGTCGAGAAAATATTGTTTGGTTACTTTACCGTACCAAGCAAGCCTGCGTATAGGATTAGGACTATCGTGTCTCATCCACAATTGATTATTTTTATCCTTTGATCTCGTTTGATTTTGACTCATTTCAAACTCCTCGAAATACTTTATCTCTTCTTTGATTTATATTTCTGACTCTTTGACTTCCTTGCAATTATATCCTTCTCGATCTAATCTACCATACCCCTTGCTTGTCATGATTGATAGAGGTTTGAAAGATGCTATACTATATACACTCTTGAGTTAACTATATGGCTAGATGGGTTACCTTGGCAGCTAATTATGCGGTTGAGTCTATAATTGAATTCTTGGAAAGTACTAAATATTGCAGGTTGATGAACACCATATTTTTGAAAGATATAATTTTTGCATGAATGATTAGTTAATTCAAAGTTGAGTAGTAATGATATATCAATTTCGAATGATAGTGAGAAAGATTACTTATACTCATATGGGAAAGACTCTCGATGATCGATTTGAGAGGATGATTTAAAGTTTTGATTTGAGTTTTTTTAAAAAAAAAATTCTATGATTGGTTAGAGAGGATATAAAATCAACTTGATGATTAAAAATTTAAATATTCACATTGCTACATGAGATTTAAATTGGTTGATGATTTATGTTGGTTTCCAAAATAGAAGAATAAATTTTTTTTAAAATTTGAGGATAGATGATTGTAAATAAAATAGTTAAGAGTTGCCTATGAGATTTATATTTCTTTAAGGATTGAATATTTTGACCTTGATGAAAAAAGGGTTTATTTAAGAAGAATTTAGAAATTTGATGCATTTCATAAAGTGATTTAAAATTTGGAGTTGGATAATTTTAATCTAAAAATTTTGAGGAGAAAAGAAAAGGATGTTTGTACTATAATAAAGTTTATTTCGAGGATCGATTTAGAAATTTGAGGTATTTTTTTTGTGATTGAATTTTGTTTGATGGAACAAATTTTGATTGAAAAAAAAAATTTGAGATTTAAATCTTTTTTTTTTAGATTGATAAATTTTTATTGAAGTTTCTTTTGGAAAAAAAAGAAGAATTTAGTATTATGATAATATTTATCTCGGTGATTGATTTAAGTATTTTCATAAGAGAGTTACAATCTTTTATATTAGGTAAACTGAATTAAAGTTGAAGAAAAAAAGGGGAAAATAAAAGGGAGTTGGTGTGATGATAAAAGGATTGGTTGGGTATTTTAAAGTTATATTGATTATATGCGACGATCTTAAAGAGATTAAGGAAATTGGTGGATGATTGTTTTGATTTAAAGATTTTATACTGAAGGAATTTATGAAAAAATTTATTTACAGGAATTTGATTTTTTTTTTTATCTTGATGAGGAAATAAACATAGAGGTGTTACTCTAATGAGATAGAAGTGTCACACCTTAGTTGCCATATTTTTCATAGCCATGATAGTGATTATATGCAGTTATAGTTAAGTCATCGACCCATGTGACTGTCTTCTTCTTAAAATTTTATCATCCTTGTTCTCGGCCCTAAACTAGTATCATGATTCCCTAATTGTTTAGAGCTATAGATGTCTATAAATTTTTCTTGACCATACCCCAAATCCGTCAACCAGTATATCTTCTCCTATATTTTAGTATTATATTATTAGTATTAATATTAGGAATATCTATTTAGTTGTTTGTTACTTTACCTGTAGACAATATTGGTTGATATTTTCTGTAATAAAAATTTTCCTTCACCTTTAGCTCATGCCCCGGTTGCCGAGCTAAATGCTATAAGGATTTTTTTTTATTCCTAATTAGTTTATTTTCTTTCCTGATTTACTATTTATCGTGCTGCATAATTCTAGTACTATCGATCCAAAATTTTTTTCTTAAGCAATAATGGAAAGCAGATCATTACGTCTTATCCTTTTGAATAGACCAAAGGATTTTTTTTTCTTCTCATGTTAGGATTATTATTGCTTCTCTAGAAAATTCTATGTTGTTGCTATAATTTGGTAGGATAAACTTGCTTCCCTAAAGAGACAGTTAGAGGTACTAGTTCAATTCTTATAAGTTGGGTAGTATACCTTGTAGTCTAGCATCATACTTTTCTCAGGACCATTAAGAAATTATAGTTGGATAACACTGACTATATGTTGGTATAAGTATTTAGATTACCTAGACATAACTTTGTGGGTTCCTATCCCTAGCTCAACTAAGGTTAGAGATTCATAGGGCAACTAGAAAGGTCAAATCATTATTTGTGTTTTGGACTTGAACTATCTTGTACTTTCTTTTCTTCTGTACGTTTATTTTTATCGTCTTGACTAATATTGCTGTTATAGCCTAGTTTTTACAAGCTTCCTTTTCTCAAGCTTGTTCTTGACACATATATTATTGGGTGCACCCACTAAAATGTTGTCTAATCAGAATCGGTGCATGATGGTCTGGCCAACCTAGTGCATGTTGATTCGCTTTCCCTATGATTATTTTATGCAGATGAAGATATAGTAAACCTGTCCTAGGATCTCATTTGCGACCGTTTGACAATTTTTTTCTTGAAATATTTATTCGCATTGGACCTTCAAATTTGTAATCGACCCCATCCCCCTTGAACTCTTCTTTATTCTGCGTCTTAGTATAGAATTTCTCTTTATAACCCTTTATTAGCTATGATTTATAGTAGAACCATCTTTCTACTAAGTCAGTTAAGTATACCTTGTATGATATCTTATTTTAGTAATACCGTTAGCACCCTAGTAGCCATCTTAGACTGATTTTAGTCGGACATTTAGCAAATAAAAGTTTTCCTATTATCCTTTCCTTGGTTCATATCATTTGATCCCTTACCATGACTTGGGTAATTGAAGCACAATATTAGGATTTTTCTTCCAATAATTGCACCATTATGATCTAGACAAACCGTACCATACACATGACATTTATGCCCCCCATAAACACACCTTTATGTGCTCTATTTAATAACTCTACTTGTTTGACAAATCTTTCCCTTAGAATAGACTATTTGTGTCCTCTCCTTATCCTATTAGATTTGACCATGCAATATCGATCTATTCCTGATCACTTGGAAATCCTATGACCTATGCCGGATCTAGAACATATTCTTGTAGGATATGATGCCAGTTTTGACCCCTCTATAAACCCCCAAGTATCGTTGTAAATTGTCTTGTTGAGTAAGTTACAATTACATATTTACTTTTCATTGATTTTCTTATTATTTCTTCGGTATTAGAATTATTTTAAATTTCGAGGACGAAATTCTTATAAGTTGGGTAGATTGTAACCCCCCTGAATTTTCAGGGGAATTTTTAAAATTATTATTTTTATTTGAAGAATAGCTTGTTAATTTTTTTAATTAATTAATTTTATTTCTAATTAGGGTTTAATTATATTATATATATATATATATATATATATATATATATATATATATATATATATATAGATGCAATTACTAAATATTGTGTTTGTTAAATAAATGCTGTTACATTAATTATTAAATTATTTATAAACTCTAACCAAGTTTCATATAGATTTATTATTAGATTATATTTATATCAATAATTATATATATATATAGTGTTATCATTCAATTGGTTTTATTTTAGATTATATATATCTATACTTATATAGATGTGGTGTTAAAATTCCTAGCAACCAAACCATTCCTTAAGTTTAACCCTAACTTAGGCCCAAACCCGATAGGCCAAACCGAACCCCAAACCCGTTAGGGTTCCTTGTATAAAGGATCACCCTCAACTTAGTATATACATATAGTTATTCCTTGTGTAGGCTAAACCGAACCCTAATCTCAGATTTACTCATTTTAGCCGTCGCCACCACCATTGGAGCATAGCCGGCCATCCCCTAGTCACCCCTCCCCCCCCCCCCCGTCGGCCAAAGGATCCCGACGACCCCCGGAGGAGCTCGAGGCCGCGAGATCGGGACTGCCGCGACTGCAGCGAACCGGGCGGCCACCACCGACCGCTACCACCGGCGCCACCGCGATCGGAGGGTTCGCCGTCGAGCCCAGCCTCGGCGAGGTACTGTCCCGACCCCCCACGTGTCCTCTTACACGTGTGATTAGGTTGAAACAATTAGGTTTTTGCATTGATGAATTAATTTGTGTAATGGCTGTGTTAATCAATTAATTAATGATTAATTGTAGTAAAAAGTATCTAAATTATTAGCCTAATAATTAGAGTCATTAGTGTAGATCCTATATAATTATGACAGATTTTACACAATTTATTAGTATTTATTAAACATTTAAAGGGAATGTATTACTGCAGTTTTTGTGCAATTTCCACAGTATTATATTTCTGTTTTTGATTTTTAGAATTTAGTTCATCGGGAATTACTTGTTATGATCTATACATAATTTGTAGGTAATTATGTAATCTATTTACTGTTAAATTTTCAGGATTTAAGAAATAGTTTAGATATTTTAATTATATTTTAAACTGTGAATTACTGAATCTAAATGACTATTTATTTACACTGTTTCGGATTTTTATTATTTAATTCACTAAGAATTAATTAATGAGCTTTATACAAAACTTGTAAATAATAATTATGTCTATTTACTGTAAAATTTTCAGAATAAAATAATTATGTTTGTTATTTATTTTATATTAAATCAGTGTTAAATATTATTGATTATGTAATTAGTTCATTACTAGTTTTAATTTATATTAAATATAAATTATTATGGTAATGTTCATAAAAGTATAGTCACTGTTGGAAAAATGTTATTTTCTGTGAAATATGAATTTTCACAATTTATTAGTGAATTTTTAATATTTAATTCTAATTTTAATAGCTAAAATAGTAATTTTATATATGTAGTAGTTAAATGTTTTTAATTACTTATAATTAGGTAAATAATATTAAAATATTATTTACAGTAGGTTTATCATGGAAAAGTATTTTAAACCCAATTTAGATCTTTTTACTATTTATTAACTAGAATTTATAATTATTAGCACTAATCTAGTTATTAGATAGATTTTATATTAAATAAAGAAAATCCTATTTATGGTTTCTTTGCAAATAATATATATCTATTATTTCTGTCATTATTTAGCTTATTAGAATAAAATGATTTTCCTGGATTCTTACAAATTTTGTTGGTATTATTAGGAAATTGTGAACGCTTGTGTTATTTAAATGATTAATTAATTATTTATAAGTAATTAATTAATTATTAGATATATATTAATTTTATTAATAATTTCAGAATATAAAATTTTAGTAATAAGTATTTCATACTTATTATTGTATATTATTATTATTCATAATTATTGGTATTGATTAGCTAGTAATGATGGTTTGATATTAATTATTGATTAATTAGCAATTCAATATATGGTTTAATTTGGTTAATTAGTAATTAATTAGAGATAAATTTTGTTTAGGATTATTTGCTTCTCGGGACTCAGACACTACTTTGGACCCAGATACTCAGTTGCTGGACACAGGCAAGTACACCTTGCTTGATTGTATATTTTTGCAGTTAGTTTATGTTACCTAGTTACTTCTCAGTTGTGTGCACGCGTCTAGTAGTAGTGGACTTATCCCGTGTATTGTGAAGGTTTGTGGTACCTTCTAGCCGGACACCGTATCATACACGATCACTATATGAGTGAGTTGAGAGCATGGATTTGTGTGTCGACTGATTATTGACACGTGAGTTCGCGTCTGGTCTAGTGGTTGGTACAGGTCTAGTTATATATACTATGACGTCTTGCATATTATTTGTACCGCGTATACGGTACGGATATACATTGGGTGGGGAGAGTCTACTAGTGGTGTATGAGAATTTCTGTTTCCAATGGACGCTGGATGCTCGTAGCCCCTCGTTTCTCAAACCGTAGAACGCTTGGTGGCCGTTTCTTCTTCTTCTCCCCCTCTCATGTGCCACTAGAGATGTCTCGAGTGCATTTTACACATAGATGGTTAGTTTACCTGTCGTATGTTGCATGATATATCCTGTCCTTGTTTGGTTGGGGAGATGTTATGTTACATTTTGTTCTAGTTATTTATATACTGCCCTGTACTATCATGCATGTCGATTTCTTGTGTACTTGTTACGTCCCTCTGAGGACCTGGCACCTTTTCCAGATTGGGACGAGCACAGGTACCGACGGACTACGGAGATTGGAGACTTTTGCTGACGAGGACTTCAATGTTGAGCCTCGTGAGTTTCTTGAGTTCTTAGGTGATTTCTGCTAGTGGCTATCTATTTCTTTTCTGGTTCAGTTGTACTCTTTTAGTAGTTCATTCATACATTTATTGGTGGATTATTTTCCACTAGTCATGACTTGTAGTTTGATTCAGAGTTATTTTTATTCCTTCCAGCTTTATTCTGTGATTTTTCCTGTGGATGAGATTAGTATTTACCTGTCTGTATTGTTATTTAGTTGTTACTTCAGCGTACTACAATCGAATCATAGTCCATTAAATTGGGTTTAGCTATGCTAGATTGTACAGCTGGCATGCCACGAGTTCCCAATCCGATTATTTGGAACTGGGGCGTGACAGGGGGACACCCCCATGCTGCTCTGTTGTGGAGGACACCCCCATACGTTGATAAGCACGGCTTCGTGAGGACGGAATTTGCCGACATCGATCCCTTTAAAGGGGTCGAATCCTATTATTCGGATTCTTGCTTGTACGAGAAATCCAAGAGGCACCTGATCAACGAAGATGTTCAAGATTAGACGGAGGCCATTGTGGGGTCGGAGGAACCTTTGAGGATCCATCTCCAACCCCACAAACCAGGAAGGACTGCACCTCTGACAGCCACTCTGCGTAGAGAAGCAACTGGTCTCCCGGTGCTCACTGCACAAAAGGAGCAGATGATAATCCGGCTGCCAAGATCTGGCCAAGGGCCAAGACCCACAACGGAGCCACTGACAATCAGGCAGCCGAGAGCCGGCCAGCAACAAACAGAGGAACTCAATCCCTCTGTCAAGCCGATGACGATTCGTCTTTCCAGAATGAGTCGACAGCCGAGCGCTAAGCCGGGGACTGCTAGCGAGCCAACAACTCCCCCCCAGCACCGAGCACCAAACTGGGGGTCGCTAGTGCTCCGACGACTCTACGTTCTGCTCCACCAGTGGAGCCCCTGATGATTAAGCTATCCAGGTCGTCCTTCCAGTCTTCATTGACACAGGACGTGGCCGAAGAAGAGTTAGAGCTGGCCAAGTATGTGGCTGCTCACACTGATGTTCCGTCCGCAGATGATGCAATTCCCATAGAAAAGATACCTTACTTCATCAATAAAGGGCTATCTTTAAACTACCTCGAGCTTAATAAGCTTTGTACAATGTATGCTATGGAACACGGTATAGGCACCCACCTACACACACAGGTGACAAATGTCTACACCGCAAACCAACTTACTCTCGTAGAAGATGCTTGCTTCATAGTCGAAGGAGTGTATCATCCAATCATCTTTGGCCGGAAGAATGATCCACAGCCCTTCAGGATAGAAGAAGTTGATCTCAAACCCGACACCGGGAGACTGCCCCTTTATCTGTATAGCTCCCGATCCAAGTACCTCATGCAAAAACAGGGGTATGATCTGGAGACTATGCCAGGCTTAAACTACGACAATGGCCGGCGTTTACCCTTATAGTTGCCAATCCCGACTGGAAAACTACGGGATTACTACAACAAGACCAGACGTGGGCTTGGTTATGTTACACCTACAATAACTCCTGAAAGCTCCGATGAGGAATGTGACTGGCATTCACACTCAACCTAATCACCAACTTCGGAATCGAATGTCAGCATCGGGGACGTATTCAGGCAAGCTCTGTCTGTCAATATGGCATTTGCTGATGCCTACGAAGAAGAGGAAGATGTACCTGAACTTCTCGAGTTAGAACCTTGGATCCAGCAACTAGATGCACAGTGGAAGAAACACTTCGAACTCTGTGAACCTCCCACTGAAGATGAGGTTATGCAAGTTGACCTCGACGATGAGTCATCTCCAAAGCCAATCTTCGTCAGCAAAAGCCTGACAGACGAAGAGCGGGAGGCACTTTTACAACTCGTCAGAGAGTACATTGACGTGTTCACCTGGAGCTATGCAGACATGCCGGGGCTAAACCCCGAGGTTGCACTTCATAAACTCAATATTTATCCAGACGCAAAGCCGGTCAAGCAACAGCAAAGACACTTCCGCCCGGACATCATGAATTCTATCAAAGCTGAGGTCAACAAACTGGTAGCTAGCAGCTTCATCCGGGAGGAGCAACATCTAGACTGGGTCGCCAACATAGTACCAGTCCTCATGAAGAATGTGAAGATTCGAATTTGTATCAACTTCTGAAATCTAAACGAAGAATGTCCTAAAGATGAGTTCCCTCTTCCCATCATGGACATCATGATCGACAACACATGTGGCTTTGAGCGCAAGTCATTTATGGATGGCTTCTCAGGATACAACCAAATCAAGATATTTCCTGACGACGAAAAGTATACATCATTCCGAACACCGACTGGCGTGTTCTGTTACACAGTCATGTCCTTCGGTTTAAAGAATGGCGGTGCCATATATCAAAAAGCCATGAGTGTCATCTTCAGAGATCACCTGCGTAAGACAGTGGATTATTATATTGATGACATCGTTGTCAAAAGTCGCTCTAAGGGAGACCATCTGCAGGATTTGAGGACGGTATTCGACCTGATGCGAGCGCACAACTTGAAGATGAATCCTACCAAATCCTTCTTGGGCGTATCTAGTGGAAAATTCTTGGGCTTTATCATTACTGCCCAGGGAATTCATATAGATCTGGAGAAGACGAAGACAATCATGGAGATGGGTCCCCTGAGAAATCTTTGTGAACTCCGAGGCCTTCAAGGGAGCCTAGCTTACATCAGGAGGTTCATCTCTAACCTCTCCGGGCGATGTCAACCATTCATCCACCTCATGAGGAAGGGCATCTCATTCGTATGGGATGAGGGGTGCCAATGTGCGTTCGACAACATCAAAGAATATCTGTCAAATCCTCCAGTTCTGGTCGCCCCGGTTGCTGGAAAGCCGTTCTTTCTTTATGTACGAGCGATAGAGCAATCCCTCGGTGCTCTACTAGCACAAAACAATGACGCAGGGCATGAATAAGCATCTATTACCTCAGCCAAATGATGATTAGGCATGAGCATAGATGCACCACCGTGGAAAAGGAATGTCTTGCTTTGGTGTTCGTTATCCAGAAGATGCGACACTATGTTACAGGACAAACCATCCATGTTATATCGAGAGTTAACCCCCTCAGGGTCCTCATGACCAAGCCGGGTGCACTCAGCTCTCGCCTTGCTACCTGGGCGATATTATTGTCTCCCTACCACATGATCTTCGTCCCGCAAAAGGCCGTCAAAGGTCAAGCTCTGGCGAACTTTTTAGCACCCCATCCAAGTTTGGAGTTAACTAGAATATATGAAGAGATTCCAGACGAGGTCGCCAATTCAAACATAGCTTCCGATGATTCCGTCTGGCGAATGTTCTTCGACGGTGCTTCAAGAACCGGGCCTAAGGCAACATTGTCGTTGGGGTCGCAGTGGTACTGATTTCTTTCTCTGGCTTGGTGATCAACCAGACATATTCCCTTTCAGAACCCTGCTCGAACAACGTGGCCGAGTACAACGCCTTGATCGGCCTCCACTTACAAAAGAGCTGGAGGTAGAGTACTTGGAAGCATATGGCGATTCACAGTTAATCGTCAATTAAATTCGAGGTTCATATGAATTTTGCCATGAAGACATGATCCCCTATCATCAGATAGCAATCGCCATCATTACGTCTATGAAAGGGTTCTTCATAGAACGTGTTTCGAGACTCCGGAACATTGAAGCCGACGCTTAGCAGGACTGGCCGCTTCCCTGGCGGTCCCAAAATATACTCATCATTTGGTGGAAGCAATAGGCCATGAGTTGGTCTGTCCCAAGAACACCGTCCAATTTATTGAGAGTCATTCTGCCCTGACGGTCGACGAGACACAGGATTGGAGGCTCCCATTTATCGACTTCGTAGTTTATGGCATCTTGCCGGAGAACCCGAAAGAAGCTACCTCTATTGCACACGTTCTCTCAGATTCTTCTACGATACAGAAACAAAGATGTTGTATCAGCGGTCATACGATGGATTACTGCTTCGGTGTCTGTCCAATACAGAAGCCAAAGAAGCTGTACGTGAAGCACATGACGGCGTCTGTGGGGCCCATCAGCCTGGCCCGAAATTGCAAGATCGCCTTCGCCGGATGGGCTACTACTGGCCTACTATGGTGGCAGATGTAATAGACTACGCAAGAAAGTGCAAAGCTTGTCAAGTCCACGCAGATTTCATACATCAACCATCTGAATTCCTATACCCAACGGTGGCATCCTGGCCATTTGAGGCGTGGGGAATGGATATCATTGGTCCTATCACCCCACCTTCATCCAGAGGGCATCGCTTCATACTGGCAATTACAGATTACTTCTCCAAATGGGTGGAAGTTGTCCCGCTTGCAAAGGTGAAGACATCAAATATGATCAGCTTCCTCAAACATCACGTCATCTATCATTTCGGACTGCCTCAAAGGATCATCTACGATAATGGTCCGCAGTTCGTAAGCCACGCCTTCTATCGGTTTTGCGACAAATACTGAATCTAGAATGTTGCTTCAACACCGTACAATCCGATGACGAATGGGTTGGCAGAAGCATTCAACAAAACTATAATCAAGCTGCTCAAGAAGTTCGTGTCTTCTAACAAACGCGACTGGAATAAAAGCTTGGTGAATGCTTATGGACACCGTACTACAGTCCGGACGGCCACCGGAACACAGCGTTCTCTCTGGTGTATGGGAGTGAGACAGTTCTCCCACTGGAGACTCAAATTCCCTCGTCCGCGTCGCCCTCACCTATCGATTGACGACGGATGAGAATACCGTCGCCAGCTACAAGAGTTGGAGGCCTTAGTTGAGAAGCACCTGTTATCTCAACAACTAATCGAGCTGTATCAAGCACGCATCTCGGGAGCTTTCAACAAGAAGGTTAAACTCAGAACATTCCAAGTGGGCGATCTCGTTCTAGCAGTTCGGAGGCCGATGGTTATGACTCACAAAACTGTCGGCAAATTCAACCAAAGTGGAAAGCCCATTTGTCATCGAGGTTATTCTCCAATGGTGCTTACCGCCTCGTAAAAAAATGGAGACTTTCTCATGTTACCCATCAACGGCAGGTTCCTGAAGAAGTATTATGTCTAAACGACATCCTCCAAATCTAACGACTATTAAGTTATGTGCCCTTAGGTACCGCTGAACTTACACTCTGGTCATCCAAAAATGAATCCATATCGCCTCTTCTGGGTAGTAAGTCATGTATGATCATACCTCTGAACTTTCTTCTAAAAGACATTTTCCTCATGAACTATTACCCGCACTTTCAGTGCATAAAAGGGTAACAGATCCACAAATTTCCTGAAGCAACCACGTCGATGTCACCTCTGAATTGTTTCACTTCATAAAAAATAAACCACCCCTCACGTAGAACTTCCACGTCCATATTAACTTTGAGTTGTTCTATGTACCCTTCATGGTGTCCACTCCAGCCACGTCCTCATTACCTCTGAGTTGGAAGACTCCATCGAAGAATCCCTCATATTTACTACGTCCTTATTACCTCTGAGTAAGTATGTTGGTTTTCTCTCGACTTATTATCCGTACCAAACCAGGGTACACCAAGGATAATAGGCCTACAAATGTCCACAGTTGACCACAAATGTCCATAGTTGACCACAAATGTCCACAGTTGACCACAAATCCTCAGTTGACAACAAATGCTGTACTAGGTCCCCTAATACATGCCCTCTTTTCTTATTATCACATGCCTTTAGATCCCAACTGTTCCATGGCATTCTTTCACCCAATACCAAGAACTTCTATGTCTCACCACGGAATCGTTCTAGGTATCTCTATCAAACTTATTATCCATACCTAAAACCAGGGTATGCTAAGGGTAATAGGTCCATAAAAAGTCCTCCAGTGGATAAACATCATAATACTAAAATACGGTACAAGCACAATAGATGATGGATGGTGTAAATATAGTCATTTATTGAAAAACAAAAGTACTACGTGTTCGGGGACCACGTCCCTATGAAAAAGAAGAAAAAACAAAGAAAGAAAGGAGAAAAGGCCGACTATGGTTCGGCGACGCATAATTCTCTCAGATCCTTCAGTACGGCAGTCGACCGTTCAAATTATCGCTTGGCCCGGCGCTCGGCCTCCTGAGTCAAACGCTCTGCATCCTCCAGATGCGCGTGAGCCTGCCAGCCATCTTCAAGCCTCTTCAGAGCACGCTCCAAGCCAGTAGAAGTGTGGGTGACCTTATCGGCATCCCGAACAATTAGCTCCTTCTCCGTGCGGGCGGCCTCGAGTTCAGATTCCAAGAAAGTCAATTTCCTTTGAAGCTCGAGGATCTGCTCTCTTGTATCAATTATCCCACGGGAGGCGGCCGCTTCCCGAGCAATGCAATCCTCGCCCTGCGGCTCAACTGATCGTACTGCAGAGACAGATTGTGGAGGTCCTTCATTATAATCGGCTTGGACGTATCCTGAGCAACCCTTACCTTCTCCATGGCAATTATGAGGAAGGCACGCTCTGATCTATTGCTAGAGACAGATCAACTTGCTGTAGTACTTGAAACTCGACCACAAGCTGATCCGCCTCTAGCAATTTGGGCTGCAGAAGCTCAACTATCCCTGCCCCACCATGGAGGGTTCTAAGAAGTTCAATTTAGCCAAGGGCGCATTGACAGGCCAAGGCAAAGAGGTCCCCCTCTCCACGGCAGCCTCAACCCCTCGCCTCAGATGGTGGTAGAAACTGTCAACTACATCCTTTGACGATTCGTCCAGGACTTCTAAAGAAGACGGCGTCAAAGGAAGAGTAGCCGGCAGTATCGAAGAAGATGCACCAACTTGATGCCCCTGCAAAGGAAAATAAGTTCCAAGCGAAAAGATGCTTGAATAGCAGCCAATTCCTCCTCTGCAGCAGAAGGATCTGGAGACTCGGCAGGACGGAGAGGTCGATCTTCGGAGTCACATGAATGAGGAAGGTGCAGGGACAATTTCTCCCTACTCGGCCGTTCCACCGCTGCTCTCCTGCACTCGATCCAGCAGGAGGCCCCTCAATATAAGCAGGAGGAGGAGGAGGCAAATTCTCTTCCACCAGATCCCCTCTGGCGAACCCTTCCCTATAATGTCCGTCATTGGCAGTGAAGGAGCAGGACTGTATGTCCGGAGCAACCATCAATCAGCTTAACCCGAAGGATGTGATGATAGAGCAAATAAACCTCCTTACTAGTCAAGACTTGGCTTATCTTACCAGGAAGAGTTGCTGAGGCTGAGGTTTACTCACGACCGTTGTAGCCTCTTTACCAGTGACACCCGAGTCAATACAGCTGGTTCGTCTGCCCCAGCCGCCCAGAAGGATACAACTGGATCAGCGTCACCCAGCTGAAGTTCAGCAGTCTCGGGACGGGTTCAGTAGAAACCACGTCTCCTGGTTGGGACGTCAATGACTGGAGGAACCTCAGCCATCGCTGGAGAATCCTGACGGCAAGAATTCCGACACTCATATCTCTAATTAGATTAGTTAGAGTCGCGTCGACCGCAGAGGCAGCAGCCGGCTCTGAAAAGTCCCCTTCTCCTGACGCCTACATAGAAAAAAAAGATTAGGTCATAGTTCAGGAAAAAGAAGAGCTAGAAGAAGATGGTTGTAATTTAGTTCACCTCCGAAATGGCGTCAATATCTTCGTATTTCTCCTAATGAGCAGCCCGAGAGGCTTAACCGCAGCCCGTTTCACGAGTAAGTTATGCCGCCAACAGAGGGCTCACGCCTGCTTCGCTTGCGTGAAGGACCAGGCAAGATAGACGGCTGATCCGCCACCATATTTTCTGCGGGAGGAAGAGAGTTATTGGGTCATTCTCGTCATTCTCTTCGTCCGCGTTGGCAGACTCCGAGTCCGACGCAGCAACCGTGTTCTCCCTCTTCTTCCTCGCCTTAGACCCCTTGGGCTTCTCCTCCAAGCCAGTACCAACAATGAAGCTGGTACTTGGGTCAAAACCAACAAGAGGCTTGTTCGCCATGAAATAGTATAGAGCCGCCAAATACAAGATCTTTCCTGACTCCTCAGCATCAGAAACTGAGAAGCTGGTACGGGTGTGAACTGTGTTATAATAGTGCCAGGCCCTGATGCCATCAAGGATGCTACTTTCAAAACCTAGGCAAGTGGCTGTGACTGTCCAAGAATAGCTGACTATACCCAAACTGTCGGAAGAACCTTCTGGGCAAGTAAGGCTCCAAGTAGACAGTGTTGCGGTTGCGGTATACCAGGTGGGCGGGACGAATGTTGTGCAACCAAAGGAGCATCTTGTCGGATAATAAGTGAGGAGGCCCAATACCATCAAGATGTACCGCCCTCACTTCCTCAGCAGTAAATTGAGGAACAACACAAAAAAGTGTATCTGTCCACTCTCGCCACGCCATCCGACAGGCGTGCATAGTCTCGCAATCCCAAGGCATGCGGCGATAGTGGAAGATAAAAGCATCATCAGCAGTTACCATCTTCGGGGCCAGGCCTCAACAAAGACCGGCAATGCATCAACAGCCACCCCATCAGATAATGATAGGGCAGCTTAATGCATTCAAAGTCCTTCGTCGTTCACGGGCGATGACCTTGGACGAGAAAGTACGAAGGCCACGATGTATGCTGTACACCATGGCCGGAAGAAGAGCTAATCTGACCCTGAAGACCAGCTTCACAGCAGGGAGGATAAAGTTATGGCTGATCCTCTCAATTAGAACCAGTCCCTCCTGAAACTATGCAATTCCGTAGCCACACCATCAGGAATCCTGCCAGAAAAGCCTTCTCGGTCAACGGCTGAGTGTCTTAATAAAAATAAGCAAAAGAGTCAGATTGACTCCCGAACCTGTCACCGGTGGTTCTTACCCTCTTGGCGGTTGACACCTGGTCCTGCACCTCCTCCGAGCTCGAGGACTTCGGAGAAACCCGGTCTGAGGCACCGATCTTAAAAAGATAAGTGAGCCAGGCTTTGTGAGGATGGTTCCCTTCCGAGCGGTCGTTCTTTTTCTTCGACATCTGCTGGCACATGCTGTGATGACACAACAATTCCCGGCAGACAGCAACAAAGCCCGGGAACCTCTCCTCCAACTCCTCGAAATCTTTATTTAGGAGTGTACACTTCAAAGACTTCATTTCCCCAAGGTAGCTTGGAGATGTCATGCATCTCGTGGAGAGAAAGCCCCATCTCCCCTACGGATGTAAAGAAGGTCTCCGTACGGCAGTTGTACATCTCCAGCAGAGCCATAACAATTTTTTGTTTATGGGCAAGCCGTAGCTGGTGCCCCGAATAGCATGGTAGAGCCCAATCTCGTGCAGGAGAGTCTCGTATTTCTGCGCAATCAACGTAGACAGGTTATCCACGAAGGGATGAGTTTACCCAACTCGGTAGCGACAACCGGCCAACGGATAGGACCCCTTCCGTGCAAGCTGGTTCAGGAAAGTGTCAGCTTGAGAGAACGTGAAGTTGGGACCCTGCACATTCAAGAAATTGCCCGGGCCAACCCCATTACGTAGCGGCAGACCGGTACCTTGCCCGCATACACTGACCCCAAGTTGTTGTTATAGTGATGTTGCCCACAACATCCCAGACCGACTCGGTCAAGGAATCCTCCATCTTTCAGTCCATCGGCAGCATGTTGAACCACGACAGTGGGAAGTGACGCTCCATCAAAGTAATGATCACCATCCCGTCAGAAGTAAAACTCCAACTCTCAGATATATCCAGAACTTGGGAGTTTTTTACAGTTAAGGCATCCTCGAAGAGGAACGCAGGCTTCAAGTGTTTGCCCCCCAGCAGCCCTTAGTTCATCATCCCCGAGATAAAGAAGAAGGACTGGTTTTTAATGTCTCTTAACCTCTCTACAGGTTCCTCTTTGGGAAGCTAGTTCACCACATATTCAACTATGTGGTCGAACCTAACGCCCACAGCAGATTGGGCAGGACCTACCAAAGATTCTTTCGCAGGACTGGCTGGCAAATTCACTGAAAAAAGGATAAAAGAAACAAGTTAGAAGATGGCAAGGAAAATTGCTTAGTTTTCGAGCGTATGCGGTTCTGATTAGGCGGGTCCTTATGCGGCTCAATTTAAAGGAGCTTATGCAGCTCTATTTGGGGGGAGGGCTCATGCGGCCCAGTTCAAATGAGCTTATGCGGCTCTGTTTAGCGAGTGCTCATGCGGCTCAGCTCAAGTGAGCTTATGCGGCTCTGTTTAGCGGGGCCTCATGCGGCCGAATTCAAATAGCTTATGCGGCTCTATTTAGCGGGGTCTCATGCGGCCCATTTCAATGAGCTTATGCGGCTCTGTTTAGCGGGGTCTCATGCGGCCCAGTTCAAGTGAGCTTATGCGGCTCTGCTTAGCGGGTGCTCATGCGGCCCAGTTTAAAAGTGCTTATGCGGCTCTGATTTGGTGGGGTCTCATGCGGCACAGTTTGATGAGTCTTCATGCGGCCTAGTTTGCAAAGTGCTTATGCGGCTCGGACATGAGATGTACATGCGGTGCATGCAGCACTGTATGAATTCATCACAATAACAAGAACAGTTCAATGAAGACAAAGAAGCCCCGTGCATAAAACATGCGGCGTAGCCATGATGGTTAGGTTTTTTAGTTTATACAGTTTCTACCAATATCCTTACCATCAATAGCGGGATGAACGTCGGGATGAACTATGGGTGCCACAGTCGATGAGGAGTCCGCTCATTTACCATTCGCCGCAGCGGTAGAGGAAGTTTGGGAGCCATTGATGATCAGAGAAGGAAGAGAAGACGGTGACTAAGGGTAAGAAAAGTTGAAGAGAAAAGAAAGTAAAGAGTCTCTCTCTCTTCCGAAAGTATTTGTATTTATAGGCTGACGAGTGGCGTGAATCGATGGACGCTTCACACTACGCGCTGCCTAGAGGATAAGGCCGACTCTTGGATTTCTATCCCCCGCATGCAAAGATTACCCGTATCATCAAGACAAATCTAAATATTTAAAACTGACTCTTGGGATCCTATCCCAAAAGACGGCTTTAAATCAAAGTAAAATCAAAGGAATTAAATGAGACGCCTACGTGGCACAGGACCAGTATGGCCAGAAAAGTCCATACGGCCAGCAGTCCATGCGGCTAGAACAGTCCATGCGGCCAGAACATCCCATGCGGCCAGAGGAGTCTATGCGTAAGAAGAGCTTATGCGGACATAGCCATGCTTCTTATTCAAAGTATTTCAATTTATGAATTGAAAACTTTGAAGGGGATCTTGTAGATGTATGGAAAAGAACAGGAAAGTCCATGCGGCTCAAAACAGGGGGAGTCTCATGCAGTTCAAGAATCCTTTAGAGCTTCATGCGGCTCAAAAATCCTTTAGAGCTTCATGCGGCTCAAAAGTCCCTTAGAGCTTCCTGCGGCTCGAAAGTCCCCGATAGCTCCATGCGGTTCGGAAAAGCCACGTGGCCCTATGTAGTTCAAAAATGGGCCTCTACAGCTGGCCATAACTACTCTGTGCAGCTGGCTCATTAAATGCTTTGACGCAATGCGGCAGCACTGACACAAAGGATTGACAGCTCTGACATAAAGTAAAATAATGACTCTGACATAATGACGTGATCCTAGAGAGACGAGAAAAATCTTTATAGCTGGCACGATCCACCAATTCTAAAATTCTTTATGCGGATCGCTTCAAGGACTTCCATGCGGCTCTGACGTGAGGCCACCCTCATGCGGCTCAGTTATGGAGGCGACCCTTATGCGGTTCAGATGGGAGGCCACCCTCATGCGGCTCAGTTGGGGGCTCACCCTTATGCGGCTCAGTTGTGAGGCCATCCTCATGCGGCTCGGTTGTGGGGGCCACCCCCATGCGGCTAGGTTGTGAGGCCATCCTGATGCGGCTCGGTTGTGGGGTCCACCCCCATGCGGCTCTGTTGTGAGGCCATCCTCGTGTGGCTCAGTTGTGGGGGCCAACCCTATGCGGCTCGGTTGTGGGGCCACCCCTTATGCGGTTTAGATGGGGAGCCACCCTCATGCGGCTCAGTTGGGGGGCCACCCTTATGCGGATCAGTTGTGAGGCCATCCTCATGCGGCTCGGTTGTGGGGGCCACTCCCATGTGGCTCGATTGTGAGGCAATCCTCATACGGCTCAGTTGTGTAGGCCATCCCCATGCGGTTCGGTTGTGAGGCCATCCTCATGTGGCTCGGTTGTGGAAGCCACTCACATGTGGCTCGGTTGTGAGGCCATTGTAGAAGCATGGAAAATATCAGAATAATGGTCCATGCGGCTCCGGATACGAAGCCCATGCGGCTCATATGGGAGCTGTCTTATACAGTTCAAAGGAAGACTCTCCGTCTCATGCGACTCGCGAGTGTATGCGGTTCAGCAGGAATATGCGGCTCGATCGATGCCACGTATCCTCCTGTGATCCTGCCCTACAGCTGGCCCTTTGAATAGTGACCTCATTTAATGCTCTGACACGATTTGACAACTGTGGTGGCTCTGGCATAAAGTGTCATAATGGCTCTGCCATAATGACAGACGCTTCGGGAAAAAAAGAAGATCTCTGACCCAATCCGTCAGAAATCCTAGGTTGCCACGTGGCAAATCTAATGCGGCTTAAAGAGAGAACAGCTTCATGCGGCTCACTGAGAAGTCACCCTATATGACTAGCAGAAATCAGCCATATGCGGCCCACTGAAAGCTCAGCCCCTGCGGCTCAATACAACGCTAGCTCATGCGGCTCGCAAAGACTATGCATATGCGGCTCATTGAGAGTTCGTTCCCTGCGGTTCGATGAAGCATTGTCCTATGCGGCTCACGAAGAGTATCTCCCTGCGGTTCAATTGTTGCCCATCCTATGCGGCTTTGGCAGGACCCACAATCGAACCACGTGGCATCGGATCAATCAACGATTTAACCGAATCTCAACAAATATATTTGACATCATCATCATAATTACTGAGGTCAAGGCATATCATTTATCATCAAGCCAACGGGACACGTGGCGAGCAATCAGATATTGGTAGAATCCATCATGGAGATTTAAAGCAGTTAACATTAATTGCTTACAAGATTCGGTGCTATCCTCATTAATGGCCGAGATTCATTGTAATCAGGATCAAGGGTTCAGATAGATTGAAGGAGCGCCGACATTCCAAACTAATGATCATTAGCAAACCTTAATGATCATACCCCACTCTTATAAATAGCCAGCATCATTTCTTTGCACAAGGACCGACAACAAAAAGAATAAAAATATACAGAGTCAGAGAGAGAATACACAGAGAGAGAGAGAGAAGCCAGGAGAGCAACAGAGGAGCAAAAAGAGCACTTCTTCATCAACGCCAACCATCTTTTCACAAGGAGCCAAGGCTGCATACCGATCGTCCAAGGAGTAAGGCAGGACTGCCGTCGCCTTCCCAAGCCTCTATCGTCACCCCCCCAGAATCTAAAATAAACAATTGTACTTAGATTGCTGTACCTAGGTTTTTGTCCCTAGGCTTTCATTGTACAAGCGAGTTTATATTGTGAGTCTAAGTTCAGTCCTCCGACAATTATTCTGTACTTTTACAATCAATGGCAAACACGATGGCGACTCTGCTGGGGACTAACTTCTCCGCGGCTGAGGAGTTGGTGACGCAATCGGATGCAGCCAAGCTTGGCTCCACGCAACAAAAGATGGTCGTCCGCTTCGACCAACAAGCGTTTGAAGAGATGCTCTCCGAAGGAAGCGCTGGCCCGGTCCAGAAGCGCACCTGCACGACAAAGGCTCGCAGAGAGTGGAGGCCAAAATCATTTGCTCCTCCCCAAGCCCCCGACGGTGTACCCTCTGTTGCTCAAGACGGTGAGAAGGACTCTTCTGCGTCCCCACTTCAGATCGTAGACAACTCTGCTGTCTCCAAGTCCGACAGAAGAAAACACTATGATGCTGGACTTGCAGAGGCAAAGAGGAACTCTACGCGAACTGAGCCGCATAGGGGTGCTAGCCGCATGGAAAAAGCTCATGTGGCCACATCCGCTAGCCGCCTGAAGAAAATCGTACGGTCACATCTGTCAGCCGCATGGCTTATGCGGCTACAGTCGCCAATCACATGGATGAAACACATACGGCCATGGGAGTCAATCGCTTACAGAAAACCCATGCGGCCACAATTGCTAACCGCATGCGGCCAGCCTGCACGGTCGTGACTCCTAGCCGCTCAAAAACAACTCATCCAACAGCAGAAGACAACCGCATGCAGACAGCCTGCACGGTACCCAACTCTAGCCGCATAGCGTCCGTTCCATGCTTCTCTCGATCGGTCTTCGACCGTCTCTCATACGGTCCCGACCCTGATGATTCTCTGTATGATAAGCCAGACTCTGTGGCATTCAACTTGGACTCCTCCTATTATGCACCCACAAGTGCTAAAAGAAGGAAGTCTAGGGCAGCGCGGGCTCATCGAGCCCAGTCAGCTGTCCCAACCTCTGACTATCAGAGTGTCCCGTTGACTATCACACGGGCCTCGAATGGAAAGTTGTATACAACTGCTCAAGTCCAGCCCCCCGCGGCGAACAGACAGAGTGGTTCCTCTGACCTGCGGGAGACGATCCTCCACAAAGGCAAGAAAAGAGAAAGAGTGTCGGTGTGCAAAGAGTCCTCACTTGGACATCGCTGCACCCAAATCATCGTCAATTACCGTTGCAACAACACGGCAATGACAGAAGCACGGCCATCCGTCTTCCAAAGGCTACAGCACCCAAACTCAGAAGATGAGACACCTCCTGTTGTCTCCTGCAATTCTGCTCAAAAAGTTCCTGTCGAAGAGAGGAGGAAGAAAACGAGCGTCTCCAGTCCGAAGATATCAACCATTACAACTAAGAAACTGTCGTCTAAACGGTTACCCTCCACTGGTGTATTCCAACACACCCGTTCAAAGACGAAATTTACCTCGATAGAAAATTCATCATCCACATCGTTGGGGGTTGAAGGAGCTGGGGGTAGCACTCCTCCGAACATCCGCAACAATCCGATGTTCCAAGGAACCGAGTCCGCACAAACAACTCTTCCATCATGAGCAACGGACGCTGATGCCCCCGAGGACATCCGTAACTCTCAAGACAAGGCAAGCTCTGAAGCTGGGGATACCATTCCCTCCGAGTCCGAGCCCGAAAAGAACATTCCCACCTATCCCGATGACTTCTCGGTGCATGGGTACGACTCAGAGGGCAAATCCTCCACCGTTCCTTCCATCACTCCTCACGTAAGAACGGTGTTTATGACGGACAGCGATCAAGGTGGTTCCAGTGATCGCCAGCACATCGACAGTCTCGAAGCCATATTACTTGCTTTGGTCAAGTCTGTAGACGAGATTAAAGCGGCCCTGCCCACTTTACAAGGAGGAGCGCCTGGTCAAACAAACACGGGCCCCGCGGTCAATATAGATTCGAACTCAGCGGCACCAAACCCGGGCAATAATCCTCTCGAAATAATAGCCCCCGCTGCGACAAATGAGACCCGAGAAGTAAGAAGAGAGGTCCAAGAGCTCCGTGCCATGTTTCATGCCCGAGAAAACGCTCAAGATCTCAGAATACGGCAACCATATCCTGCTGAGTGGAGGGATGTTCCATTCCCACCAAGATATAAGTCGTTCAACATCAACCCGTATGATGGCAAAACCTCAGCAAGTCGATACATCACTTACTTTGAGGTCACCACCGACCATCTGCCCCATGAAGATGCGATCCTCACACGGTTATTCATTGGAGCATTGGAAGGAGTCGTCTTTGATTGGTACCGCAATCTACCGGACAACTGCATCCATTCCTTCGTCGGCTTCAAGCGCATATTCTTGGAACGATTCTATGAAGTAGGACAAGACGTCACTATGTCCACTCTCATGGACATCGTCCAAGGGGAGAAGGAGTTAACAAGGAACTACATTGAGCGGTTCCGCCAGACCGCCATGAAGCTGCCTTCCGGAAATCCGGATTCTTCTTTGATTGAAATCTGCCAAAAGAGACTGCTTCCAACGATCAGTCTCTGGATGGGCGAGAGTCAATTCAAAGATTGGAAGGCGTTCATCATCAGCGCCACAAGCGCTGAAGAACGACTGAAGAAGGCCCGCCAACTGGGGTTGCACATCTCAGAAGGAGAAAACAAGGGCAAGCGTCTCAACAACGACAATGGGGGTAACCCCTCCAACAATCGGGACAGCAAGGGAAAATAGGCTATGGTGGCCGACACGGCCCAGAAGCCCGAGCCACAGCCAGCAGACAAGCAATGGCCTCAGATCACTTACTCCTTCGAAGACGGCCATGTCAAGCCTATCTTAGACATGCTCATACAAGGAGGTAGAATTCAGCTTCCTCCACCAAGGCGGGAGCCTCGGTCGGCTGATCTGGAGAACCCGAAGTTCTGCCATTACCACCGTTATGTACACCACGCTACGTATGACTGCTACCAATTAAAATGGTACATCCAATGCCTCATCGATTCAAACGCTCTGGCCATCGACTTCGAAGAGGTAACCGTAGCAGCTAATATGGTGTCCGTACAGTTCGGCAACTTCCCTCCGACGGAGACTCAAGACGGGGTAATCCCCATCCCTCTCGCGACAATGGAGATTACCAATCTTCCTCCGCCCCGAGAACAAGCTGCTGGTCTAGTACCTCTCACCACCTCACGAGGAGAGGTCATGTGGGTCCATCCAGACTTGGTGTCAGAAGTGACTCGGCCCACACCATCTCCCACCAACAAAAAGAGTAGAAAAATCAAGACCTGCCGTACAGTTTCAGCAGACAACGAGGAAGCTACAGCCGTCCTCACGCGGTCCGGAATGCAATCCCAACCTGTGGTTGATAGTCCAGCTGAAAATCATCAACCCACTGCAACTGATGCTCTGGAACCGGCTCAGCCTTCGACGACCGACAAGCCTAGGCCGAAGGAGACTCGCTTCGACAAATCTCTCCGAAAGGACGCAGCCCAAGGGCTAGAGAGGCCCTACAACTTTGACATCTTAGCACAATTGGCTAACACTCAGGCCAAATTGTTATTATATGAACTCCTAAGGCTCTCCAAGGACGTTCGTATTGCGCTGAGCGAAGCACTCCAAAATGCCGATGCCTATCTCGCTCAATCTAACCTCACTAGGGAGGACTCACCCATGGATCTCCAAGATAGTGCCTGCACGGGAGCAATGCCCAACATCGTCTTCACTCCGCAGGACATGCTCATCAAAACCAACCTACATGATCGCCTGCTATACTACACGGGATACATCGGCGACGTGAAGGTGGATCGAATGCACATTGATCCTGGCTCTTCTATAAGCATCATCCCGAAAGGTCTGCTACATCATCTCCGCATCCCAATGCATCGCCTAACACCTACAAGCACCGCCATCAGCGGTTTCAATTCCGGCATGAGCTACCCTATCGAGAAGATTCATCTGAAGTGTCAGATTGGCGATCTCCAATCTGAGGTCACCTGCTACGTTATAGATGCAGACACTTCTTACAACATCCTCTTGGGGCGCCCATGGATACACGATTATATGATCGTGCCTTCCACGCTACACCAGTGCTTCAAATATGTCGACAAACACGACTTCGTGAAGACAGAGTTTGCTGACATCGATCCCTTCAAAGGGGTCGAATCTTACTACTCGGACTCCTGTTTATACGAAAAGTCGAAGAGGCACCTGGATGAAGGAGACGCACAAGCTCATACTGAGACAGCCACGGGATCAGAAGGACCCCTGAAGATCTACCTCCAAGCTCGCAAACCGGGCAAGTCTGCACCCCTCACCGCCACTCTGCGGAAGGACGCGATCAGCCTCTCGGCGCAAGAGGAGCAGATGACAATCCGGCTGTCGAGATTCGGCCAAGTGCCGAGACCCACAACGGAGCCACTAACAATCAGGTTACCAAGAGTCAGTCAACCACAAACAGGGAAGCTCAACCCCTCGGACAGGCCATTGACAATACGCCTTCCCAAGAAAGGTTGTCGCTTCGATGCAAGGTCTGACTCTTCCAGCGAACCAGCTACTCCTCGCTCTACATCGAATGCCAAACTAGGGGTCGCCAGTCTGCCAACGATTGCACGCTCTGCTCTATCAACTGGACCACTGACGATCAAGCTTCCTAGGTTGTCCTCTCAGTCTTCGTTCACACAGGGGATAGCCGAAGAGGAACCGGAGCTAGCCAAGTATGTGGCCGCCCACACTAATGTCCCCTCCGCTGATGATGTAATCCCCCTAGAAAAGATACCTTACCTCATCAATAAAGGGTTATCTTTGAACTACACCGAGCTCAATAAGCTATGTACGATGTATGCTATGGAACACGGTATAGGCACTCACCTACACACACAGGTGATAAATGTGTACACCGTAATCCAGCTTACTCCAGTGGAAGACGCTTACCGAATACACAAGGGAGGAGATCATCCAATCATCTTCGGTCGGACGAACAACCCTCATCCCCGCACCATAGAAGAAGTCGACCTCGGGTCAGATGCCGGAAGACGGCCTCTGTATCTCTATAGCCCTCAATCCAAATATCTCATACAGAAACAGGGATATGATCTTGAGACTACGCCAGGATTGAACTATGGCACTGGGCGACGATTACCTTTGAAGCCGCCAGCCCCGGCGGGCAAACCATGGAACTACTATAATAAAACTCGATCCGGGTTAGGGTATGTAACACCTACTACGACCCCGAAAAGTTCAGATGAAGAATGCGACTAGCAGTCGCATTCAACCGGATCACCAACTTCCGACTCGGATACCAGCATCGGGGATGTATTCAAACAAGTCATGTCAGTCAATATGGCGTTCGCCGATGCTTACGAAGAAAACAAAGACATCCCCGAAATCCTCGAGCTAGAGCCATGGGCCCAGCAATTAGACGCACAATAGGAAAAGCGGTTCGAACTGAGAGAACCCCCTACTGAAGATGAGGTCATATAAGTGGATCTCGGCAGCGAATCTTCTCCAAAACCGATCTTCATCAGTAAAAGCCTCACCGACGAAGAAAGGGAGTCGCTGTTAGAACTTGTCAGAGATTACATTGATGTGTTCGCCTGGAGCTATGAAGACATGCCATGGTTAAATCCTGACATCGCTCTTCACAAACTTAACATTCGACCAGACGCGAAGCCGGTCAAGCAACAACAGCGACGCTTCCGTCCAGGCATCATGGACGCAATCGAAGCTGAAGTAAACAAATTGATAGCCAGCGGTTTCATTCGTGAGGAGCAACATCCTGAATGGGTCGCCAATATAGTACCCGTCCTCAAGAAGAATGGGAAGATTCGAATCTGCATCGACTTCCGCAACCTAAACGAGGCATACCCCAAAGATGAATTTCCCCTTCCTATCACAGACATCATGATCGACAACACCTGCGGCTTCGAACGCATGTCATTCATGGACGGCTTCTCGGGGTACAACCAAATCAAAATGTCTCCTAACGACGAAAAGTATACGTCATTCCGAACACCGATTGGCACGTACTGCTACACAGTCATGCCTTTTGGTTTAAAGAATGCTGGCGCCACATACCAAAGAGCTATGAGCATCATCTTCAGAGACCACTTACGCAAGACGGTGGAGTGCTATGTTGATGATATAGTCGTCAAGAGCCGTAGCAAAGGAGACCATCTGCAGGATCTAAGGACGGTATTCGACCTAATGCGGACACACAATTTGAAGATGAACCCTACGAAGTCCTTCCTGGGCGTATCCAGCGGAAAGTTCTTAGGCTTCATCATCACTGCAAAGGGTATCCATGTAGACCCCGAGAAGACAAAAGCAATCATGGAGATGGGTCCCCCGAGAAATCTTCGCGAACTCAGAGGCCTTCAGGGAAGGCTAGCTTACATCAGAAGGTTCATTTCCAACCTCTCCGGGCGATGCCGACCATTTACGCACCTCATGAAGAAAGGAGTCTCATTCGTATGGGACGAAGAATGCCAGCGTGCTTTCGATAGCATCAAAGAATATCTGTCAAATCCTCCGGTCTTGGTAGCCCCAGTCCCTAGAAAACCATTTCTGCTCTATGTACGAGCAATGGAATACTCCCTCGATGCTCTGCTGGCACAGAATAACGATGCAGGCCATGAATAGGCCATATATTACCTCAGCCGAATGATGATTGGACCAGAGCACCGATACACCGCTGTGGAGAAGGAATGCCTCGCTCTGGTGTTCGCCATTCAGAAAATATGGTACTATGTCATCGGACAAACGATACATGTGATCTCATGAGTTAACCCTCTCAGGGTCCTCATGACTAAACCAGGGGCACTCAGCTCTCGCCTCACTACATGGGCAATACTGTTGTCCCTTTATCATATGATCTTCGTCCCCCAAAAGGCAGTCAAAGGTCAAGCCCTGGCAGATTTCTTGGCAGCCCACCCAGGCTCGGAGTCCTCCAGGATATACGAAGAGATCCCAGATGAGGTCGCCGACTCGCATACAACCTCCTACGAAAATATATGGCGAATGTTCTTCGACGGCGCTTCAAGGACCGGACCTAAAGGCAATATAGTTGTCGGAGTCGGGGTAGTGCTAATCTCTCCTTCCGGATTGGTGATTAACCGCGCTTATTCCCTCACTGAACCCTGTTCTAACAATGTGGCCGAGTACAACGCTCTGGTCATTGGCCTCCAACTTGCAAGAGAGCTGGGGGTAGAATACCTTGAAGCATACGGTGATTCCCAACTAATCGTCAATCAGATCCGGGGTTCGTACGAGGTCCGCCATGATGATATGATCCCTTATCATCAAATAGCGATCAATATCATCTCGGCATTTAAGGGGTTCTTCATCGAGCACATCCCCAGACTCCGAAATATAGAAGCCGATGCCCTAGCTGGTCTCGCCGCTTCCCTAGCAGTTCCGAATTATGATCGACAATCAGTGGAAGTGATAGGCCATGAACTGGTCTGTCCCAAAAATAATATGCAATTCGTCGTAAGTTATTCTACACAGACGATCGATGACGCCACAGATTGGAGACAACCATTCATCGACTTCGTCGTCTACGACATCCTGCCTGAGAACCCAAAGGAAGCTATTTCCATCAGAAGGCATTCTCTCAGATTCTTCTACGATACAGAGACGAAAATGCTGTATCGCCGCCCCTACGACGGATTACTGCTTCGGTGTCTGTCAAACACAGAAGCCAAAGAAGCCGTACGAGAAGCCCATGACGGTATTTGCGGGGCCCACCAGCCCGGTCCAAAACTATAAGACTGCCTTCGCCGAATGGGCTACTATTGGCCCACAATGGTGGCAGACGCGATAGATTATGCTAGAAAGTACAAAGCTTGCCAAGTCCACACGGACTTCATCCACCAATCATCCAAATTTTTATATCCGACAGTGGCGTCCTGGCCATTCGAAGCATGGGGAATGGATATTATTGGTCCAATCACCCCACCTTCCTCCCGAAGACATCGCTTCATACTTGCGATCACTGATTACTTCTCTAAATAGGCGGAAGCTGTCCCACTCGCAGAAGTCAAGACTTCAAACGTGATCAGCTTCCTTAAACACCACGTCATCTACCGATTTGGACTGCCCCGAAGGATCATCCATGATTATGGTCTGCAGTTTACAAGCCACGTATTCTATCGGTTTTGCGATAAGCACCGTATTCAGAATATCGCCTCGACGCCGTACAACTCGGCAGCAAATGGGTTAGCAGAGGCGTTCAACAAAACAATCATCAAACTGCTCAAGAAGTTCGTCTCCTCCGACAAGCGTGACTGGAACGAGAAGCTCGACGAGTGCTTATGGGCTTATCGCACCACGGCCCGAACAGCCACCGAAAATACGCCATTCTCCCTGGTATACGGGAGTGAGGCAGTACTCCCCTTGGAGACACAGATCCCCTCACTACGTGTCGCCCTCATCCATCAATTGACAACCGATGATAACTACCAACGTCGACTGCAAGAGTTAGAGGCCTTAGATGAAAAGCGCCTCCTAGCTCAGCAAAGGATCGAGCTATACCAAGCACGCATCTCAGGAGCCTTCAACAAGAAGGTCAAAATCAGAACATTCCAGGTAGGCGATCTCGTCTTGGCAGTCCGGAGGCCAATGGTCATGACTCACAAGACCGTCGACAAATTCCAACCAAAGTAGGAGGGTCCGTTTATCATTGAGACGGTATTCTCCAACGGTGCTTACCGCCTTACAAAGCAAAATGGAGACTTGCTCATGCTGCCCGTCAACGGCAAGTTCCTGAAGAAATATTATGTCTAAACGACATTTGCTACAAGGTCGTCGAGTTATGTACCCGCTGGTACCACTGAACTCACACCCTCAGCATTTTAGATTATCGAGTCATGTACCGGCTGGTACCACTGAACTCACACCCACAACATTTCAAGATCATCGAGTCATGTACCTGCTGGTGCCCCTGAACTCACCCCTACATCCCCTTTAGATTATCGAGTCATGTACCCGCTGGTGACGCTGGACTCCCACTTTCTCAATATGTTAATTTACCGAGTTATGTACCCGCTGGTGCCTCTGAACTCACATTCCGGTCACTCTTTCGGATAGTAAGTCACGTATGATTATACCTCTGAACTTTCTTCCTGGAAGAGATCCTCCCTCATGATCCAATACCCGCACTCCCAGTGCACAAAAAGGGTAATCGATCCACAAATTTTCGAAAATGGACATGTCCTCATTACCTCTGAATCGTTTTCACTTCCACCAAAAACAAACCGCCCCGCACATAGAACCTCCACGTTCTCCTACCTCTGAGTCGTTCTATGTACTCCCTCTTCATTGAGCCCACTCCTGCCATGTCATCATTACCTCTGAGTGGGAAGGCTCCGTCGAAGAACCCTTCATGCTTGCCATGTCCACATTACCTCTGAGCAAGTATGTCGGTCTCCTTTCGACCTATTATCTGTACCCACAACCGGAGTACGACAAGGATAATAGGTCCATAAATGTCCGCTGTTGACCACGAATATCTCCCGTGAAACCTCCCCTGCCATGTCCTCACTACCTCTGAGCAGGAAGGTTCCACGGTAAAACCCTCATGCTTGCCATGTCCTCATGACCTCTGAGCAAATATGTTAGTTTTTCTTTCACCCTATTATCTGTATCCCGAACCAGGGTACGCCAAGGATAATAGGTCCACAAATATTCCTTTGCTAAGCTTCTTAGCATAAATCCACTACCCCACCATGCCCCGGGAGCCCAGCTGCTCTACGGCATTCCTTTTTTTAAAGCACCGAGAACATCTATGACCACTTTGCCACGGCTGTTCCGGACATCCTGTCCAAACTTGTTATCCGTACCTAAAACCAAGGTACGCCTAGGATAACAGGTCCACAAATAAATCCCCCAGCAAGTCCAAATTCCACAGACGCCACAAGTACAAGAAAGAGATGATGAGTTGAAACAGGCTCATTTATTCAAAATTCAACGTACTACATCATTTGGGGATCACACCCCTTACAAAAAAAAAGAATAAAAGAATAAAAGAAAGCAAAAGAAAATAAACGGCCGATCACTGCTCTGGGGCACATAACGCCCTGAGACGGTCTGTCAGCAAAGCAACCGACCGCTCAAAACGTCTGGGAGGCTCGACGCTCTGCCTCGCGGGTCAGCACCGCCTCATCCTCCAGATGAGCGTGAGCCTGCCAGTTATCTTCAAATTTCTTAAAGGCCCGCTCCAGGTTATCGGAAGATCGGGAAACCTTCTCGGCCTCCCGAACGATCGACTCCTGCTCCGCCTGAGCAGCCTCCAACTCTGATTCTAAGAAGGCCAGTTGCCTCTGGAGTCCAAGAATCCGCTCCTTCGTATCAGCAATTCCACGAGAAGCGGACTCTTCCCGAGCACGGCAAGCCTGACTCCTGCGACCCAGCTGGTCATACGAAGCGGAGAACTTATCAAGGTCCCCCCGTACAACTGGCCCAGCAGTATCTCGGGCTAGCTTAATTCGATCCCGAGCAGCAATGAGGAAGCCCCGCTCCCGCTCGATCGCAGCAGGCAAGCCCGCCTGTCGTATCGCCAGTAGCTGGGTCACAATCTGATCATCTTCCGTCAGCTTAGGCTCCAGCAGTGCAGCCAATCCCATCCCGCCAGGAAGGGACTTCAAGGTCACAATTTGACCCCGAGTGCACCGGAGAGATAGAGAAAATGGGGTCCCCCGTCCTATGGCAGCGTCTACGCCCCTTTGCAAATGACGATAGAAACTGTCAACCACGTCCTGCGTCGCCTCGTTTAGAGTTTTCGTGGAGGCCGGTGTCAACGGGAGCGTGGCTGGCAGCACCAAAGAAGACGCAACAGAATCCGCCGCTCCTGCTACGAGAGAAACCAGCTCCGCACGAAAGGACGCTTGAACAGCAGCCAACTCCTCTTCGGCAGCCTGCAAAACTTGAATACTCGGCAGGGTCGAGAGGTCGGCCTCCGGAGCCGTATAATCTGCGGAGGATGAGGAGGAGACCATCGCCAACCCCATTTCCATCGGCCCAGAGCTGGCAGGAGGCTCCCCGACGTGAGACGGCAAAGGAGAGGGAACGCTCCTTCCTTCCGTATCACGGCAGACCGAGCCTTCTCCAAGAACATCCACGGCGGGAAGTAAAGGGTCAGGACCTGCAGGGCCAAGGCAACCATGAATCGATTTGACCCGGAGGATATGTCGATAGAGCAAATAAGCCCCCTCACTAGTCAATATCTGGCTTATCTTCCCAGTTGAGGAGCGTGGAGGCCGAGGTTCGCTTACAGCCACCGCAGCCTCTTCACTAACAGCTTCCGAGTCAGGTATAACAGACTCCTCCCCTCTTGCGTCCTCGGGAGGGGATGCACCGAGATCAACGGTACCTTGTTGAAGATCAGCGGTCTCGAAGACGGGTCCGAGGGAACCTTCGTTACCCCGGGCCGAGACCTCATCAACCTCGGAGCTTCCAGCCGCCGCTGAGAGAGCCCCTACAGAAAGGACTGCAACATACATGTCGCTAATCAATGCAACAAGGGCCGGATCAGCTCTAAGGGAAATAGACGGTTCAGGAAAGGACGATTTACCAGACATCTACGAAGAAAAGTAATTGAGTCATATCTTTAGAAAATAAGGAAACTACAACCAAGAGAGGGCTCCGACTTACCTCCGGAATGCCGTCTACATCCTCACCCTTCTCCGTAATAAGCAGTCTACGGGGACCGACCGCCGCTCTCTTTACAGAAAACGTTACCCCTCCGCCAGTAGACTCACGCCTGCCTCGCTTACGTGAGGGACCAGGCATGACGGGCGATAGATCTACCCGTACCACCTCCGACACAGATGGTAACTGGTCCACTGCTTCATCAAATACAGCCGACGGTTGATCCGTCATCATGTCACCTGCCATGACGGGAGACTGATCCACCATTGCCTCGTCATCTGAAGAAAGGGAGTCTTCGTCGTCCCGTTCGTTGTCTTCCTCAATTGTGTCGAAGGACTCGGAATCGGGTGAAGGAACTCTATTCGTCCCTTTCTTCTTTGCTCTCGACGTCGTAGCCTTCTCCGCTAGGCGAGTGCCCACGATGAAGCTAATCCTCGAGTCAAAATCGAGGGGAGGAGGATTCACCGTAACATGATATAAGGCCGCCATATGCAGGATTTCCCCTATCACGTTTGCGGCAGGGACCAAGAAGCTAGTCCGAGTATGACAGGTGTCATAGTAGCTCCATGCCTTAATACCGTCAAGAATGCTACCTTCAAATCCCAGGTGAGAACTTGGGCGCCCGAGGAATAGCTGACTATACCCAAATTGACGGGCAAACCTACTAGGCAAGTAGGCTCCAAATACACAGTGTTGCGATTCCGGTAAACTAGATGTGCCGGGCGAATATTACGCAGCCAGAAATACATCTTTTCAGGCAAGAAATGAGGAGGTCCAACCCCATCAACATGAACACTCCTCACCTCTTGATCAGTGAAACGAGGAACGGACACGAAGAAATTGTACCCGTCCACCCTCGCCAGCACCCTCCGACACGCCGGCATGGTACTACATTCCCAAGGCTGGTGGTGATACTTGAAAAGAAATGCGTCGTCATCTGTAACGCCATCTCCCGTCCCAGGCCTCATCAAGGACTGATAATGCAGTAATAGCCATCCCAACAAATAATGATAAGGCAATTCTACACGTTCAAAATCTATTGCCACGTTACGAGCAATAACCATGGACGAGAAGGCACGGAGACCATGCTGAATACTGCACACCATGGCAGGAAGAAGAGCCAGCCTGACCCCAAAGGCCAATTTCACGGCAGGAAGAATGAAGTGGCGACTGATCCTCTCAATAGAGCCTGCCCCTCCTGAGACCACGCAGTTGCGCAGCCATACCATTAGAAACCCGGCCAAGAGTGCCTTCTCTGACAACCGCCGGGTACCATAACAAAAGTAGCTGAAGGAGTCAATCTGGCTCCCGAACCGGTCACTTTTAGACTTCGACCTCTTAGCGGTCGACACCAAGGCCTCTACTTTCCTAGGAGTTAAACGATCTCGGGAAGTAACCCGGCCAGCCGTACTGAATTTGAAAAGGTACGCGACCCAAGATTTAGTATGGGGAGAGTCCCCTTCCGAGCTGTCATTTTTCTGGATAGTCGTCCGGTGACAGGTGCTATGATGGCATCATAGTTCTTGATACACGGCGACGAAACCGGGGAATCGTCGATCCAAATCTTGGAGCTCCTCATTCGTCGGAGTGTACACTTCGAAGGGTTCATCCCCCCAGGGGAGCTTGGAGACCGCATACATCTCGTGAAGAGCGAGCCCTAATTCTCCAACAGGGGTAAAAAAGGTCCCCGTCCGATGATTATACATCTCCAGAAGGGCCATGAACAGTGGCTTATTAACGGACAACCCGTGGCTGGTACCCCCGGGGATAGCATCATAAAGGTTGACTCCCCGCAAAAACTCTTCGTACTTTCGCAGAATCCATGAGGTCAGATTAGCCCACGGGGGAATGGGGTGTAACCAGCTCGGCAGTACCAACCTGCCAATAGGATAGGACCCTTTGCGAGCAAGCTGACTCAGGAAGATATCAGCCTGGAAGAATAAAAAGTTAGGACCGGGAGTGTTGATGAAGGTACCCGGAACTAATCCCGTCACTGACCGACTGGCCGGATCTTTGACCGCGCGCACTGACCCAGTGGCTCTGTTATAACAGATGTTACCAACAAACATTCCTGGTCGGGTTGGAGTGAGGGTGTCCGACATCTGCCTATCCAGAATGATCATATTGAACCACTCGAAAGGGAAATGGCGCTTTATAATAGGGATGTGAATTGGCATCCCGTCCAGGTCAAAATTCCAACTCTCGAAAACATCCAGCACTTGGAAGTTTTCTATGACCAACGCATCCCCAAAGAGGAAAACCGGTTTCAGATACTTCCTATCAGACTGCCCGGAGCTCATTATATCACCAAGGAATTGAAAAGATTGAACCCTGATAGCATTTAGTCGCTCCAAAGGTTCGTCAACAAGTAGCTGTTCGGACACTTGACGAACTAAGTCATCCCGATGTACGCCCGAGGCAAACTGACGGGAGCCTACCATAAGTTCCCCCGCAGGATTCACGGGCAGATTCACTGAAGAAGAGGCAAAAGAAACAAAGTCAAAAAGATAGCTGAAACAAAAACTACATGATGCTTCTGCGGCTCAGTATAGCCTCATGCGGCTCGGTTTAAAAGGGTTTGAACAGATTAGTCTAAGTGAGCTTATGCGGCTCAGTTTGAAAGAGTCCATGCGGTCCAGAGCGAATAAGCTTATGCGGTTCCATTCGAAAGGAACTCATGCGGCTCAATGCGGAGGAATTTACGCGGTTCGAAGGGAGTATATGCGAATATGGTCCAATTTGAATAAGCTTATTCGGCTCGAAAAAGCTTATGCGGCCCTGCGAAGATGAGCTTATGCGATCCAGCGAGGATGAGCTTATGCGGTTCAGTTCAAAATGTGCTTAAACGGCTCAGTTTGAAAGAGTTCATACGGTCCAAATCCTGATGAAGCTTATGCGGGCCTTGATAAAGAAGTAGTCATGCAAACCACTTTCATGCGGCTCAAACCTGGGTCATACCCCATGCGGCCCGAGCATGAGTCGGACACACAACATGCTTTAGAATATAAGCTCGTGCATAAAATATGCGGCGTAGCCATGGCGGTTCATATTAAGGAATCCTACCAGCAATGGGCGGGTGGATGTCAGGGTGAAAAGCAGGCATGCCAGTCGGCGGAGGAGCCGCCACGTTCGCCGCCGCAGTCGATAAAGACGCGGCCTTCTAGCCCTTCGCAGCCGCAGAGGATGATGAGGCCTTCTTGCCCGCAGCAGCAGCAGCCTTCTTGGGAGCCATTATCGATCGATGAAGGGAGAAGACGAAGAGCAAAGTCTGCAACAGGGGATTCGAGCAAAGAAAGAAGGTAAAAAAACCCAAGGGGACTAAAAGACTCTTATTTGTAGGCGAAAGAGACCCATAAAACGAACAAACGTCTCCGATGACGCCTCGGATTACGTGCCGCTTCAAAAATAAAGGCAAAAATGCTTCGGTCAAGGCATAACCGACCTTTGGGATCCTCCCCCAAAAGACGACGGTAAATCAAGACGAATCAAGAGCATTTAATGAAGATTTGCACACGTAGTCAGGACACGTGGCAAAGAGCCTATACGGACAGATGAATCTATGCGGCTGGGACACTTATGCGGCATGAACGGGGCCATACTTCTTATTCAAAGTGTTTCAATTTTGCAATTGAAAACTTTGAAGGGGGTCCTGTAGAAGCATGGAAAATATCAGAATAATGGTCCATGCGGCTTCGGATATGAAGCCCATGCGGCTCATATGGGAGCTGTCTTATACAGTTCAAAGGAAGACTCTCCGTCTCATGCGGCTCGCGAGTGTATGCGGTTCAGCAGGAATATACGGCTCGATCGATGCCACGTGTCCCCTGTGATCCTGCCCTACAGCTGGCCTTTTGAATAGTGGCCTCATTTAATGCTCTGACACAATTTGACGACTGTGGCGGCTCTGGCATAAAGTGTCATAATGGCTCTGCCATAATAACAGACGCTTCGGGAAAAGAAGAAGATCTCTGACCCAATCCATCAGAAATCCTAGGTTGCCACGTGGCAAATCTCATGCGGCTTAAAGAGAGAACAGCTTCATGCGGCTCACTGAGAAGTCACCCTATATGACTAGCAGAAATCAGCCATATACGGCCCAATGAGAGCTCAGCCCCTGCGGCTCAATACAACGCTAGCTCATGCAGCTCGCAAAGACTATACATATGCAGCTCATTGAGAGTTCGTTCCCTGCGGTTCGATGAAGCATTGTCCTATGCGGCTCACGAAGAGTATCTCCCTGCGGTTCAAGTGTTGCCCATCCTATACGGCTTTGGCAGGACCCACAATCGAACCACGTGGCATCGGATCAATCAACGATTTAACCGAATCTCAACAAATATATTTGACATCATCATCATAATTACTGAGGTCAAGGTATATCATTTATCATCAAGCCAACGGGACATGTGGCGAGCAATCGGATATTGGTAGAATCCATCATGGAGATTTAAAGTAGTTAACATTAATTACTCACAAGATTCGGTGCTATCCTCATTAATGGCCGAGATTTATTGTAATCAGGATCAAGGGTTCAGATAGATTGAAGGAGCGTCGACATTCCAAACTAATGATCATTAGCAAACCCTAATGATCATACCCCACTCTTATAAATAGCCAGCATCATTTTTTTGCACAAGGACCGGCAACAAAAAGAATAAAAATATACAGAGTCAGAGAGAGAATACACACAGAGAGAGAGAAGCCAGGAGAGCAACAGAGGAGCAAAAAGAGCACTTCTTCGTCAACGCCAACCATCTTTTCACAAGGAGCCAAGGCTGCATACCGATCGTCCAAGGAGTAAGGCAGGGCTGCCGTCGCCTTCCCGAGCCTCTATCGTCACCCTCCAGAATCAAAAATAAACAATTGTACTTAGATTGCTGTACCTAGGTTTTCGTCCCTAGGCTTTCTTTGTACAAGCGAGTTTGTATTGTGAGTCTAAGTTCAGTCCTCCGACAATTGTTCTGTACTTTTACAATCAATGGCAAACAACCATCCTTATGCGGCTCAGTTGTGGGGGTCACCCCAATGCGGCTCGGTTGTGAGGCCATCCCCATGCGGCTCGGTTGTGGGGGGCACCCCCATGCAGCTCGGTTGTGAGGCCATCCTCATGCGGTTCGGTGAGGCCATCCTCATGCGGCTCGGTTGAGAGGCCACCCTCATACGGCTCGGTGAGGCCATCCTCATGCGGCTGGGTTGTGGGGGCCACCCTCATGCGGCTCGGTTGTGATGCCATCCTCATGTAGCTCAATTACCAGACCACACTCATGCGGCTCTGCCAGGATGACGCCCCATTCATGCGGCTCGCAGCATAATGGCAGTTGGGACGCGTGGCAGAAGATTGACTAAGACTTATCTACTCGGATTTATTGCAACCAACAAATCATAATAATGCAGATTTATTGCAACCAACACAACAGCCCAGATTGATTTTCAAAAACAGATCAAAGATAATCTTAACCAATCCCCAACCGCCCACTTTTTAAGGCCCAGTTACTACACACCCTATTTATCACAAATTCCTATAAATAGTATAGGATTATTCCTTTGCACAGAGACAGAGCAAGAGAAGCACACAGAGAAAAGCACACATAGAGCAGGAGATATAGGCAAGGAGAGAGAGCAATTCTTTATCGGAGCCAAGGCCGCGTTCGATCGTCCAAGGAGTAAGGCAGAGTTGATATCACTTTCCCGAGCCTCTACCGTCACCCCCCCAGAATCAAAACTAAACAAAGGTACTTAGATTACTTTTCCTAGGTTTTAATCCTAGGATCTCTTTGTATGAGCGAGTTTGTATTATGAATTAAAGTTCAGTCCTCCCATAAAACTGTTCTGTTCTTTGATAATCAATGGCAAACAGTGTCGAGTCTTCTTCGGTTTTACGAACCACTTCAATGGACTTCTCATCAGAAAGGAGATCCTTAAAAGCTTGTTAGTTGAAATGTACGACCAACATCTTCTGGGATGATCTGAGCAAGTTATCATCAGATTATGCCACTACCTTCTCGTTGGAGGATAAGGAAGTCCCTAGTAGAGTCGCCATCTTGTTTGCCATGACAAAAGGTTATAGGAACTTTTTATATTTTAAACGTAAAAAGAGTACAATCGATTCCTAAATAGGATATCTAAGTACAAAATTTCTTAGAAAGTGTTGCGGTGGAGATCAACCACTGCAACAACTCCTTTACTCAGTTGACGATCTGACGACGAGTTAAACTTGCTTTAGATTTCTGGTACTGGTGATTGAAACTCTAGGGTTACCAATCAAGAGGATGCCGAAGTTGAAGATTACGAATCCTCTTTATCGAAGGAAAACTCCTTATATTTATAGGGGAGGGGGCATATATGCGATGTGCATTAGGATTTGAGATATGAAAGAATGATGTCATTGCATGGTGAGGGCTACTGCTGAGCTGACACGTAGCGTACGTTGAGATTCCCCTCTATCGAGATCTCGGCTGGTTATCAACATAATCGAAGAAAAAGACATATGGCGTGTGCCTATTACTCGAAGTCTTCTATTCAGATGAAGCCGAATAGATCTTGGATTCCATCACAGAGTTGAATTTTGTCTTATCTTAGGAGGCCATTGGTTTAAACAAACCGATTGGATGTGTCCTTCATCCATAAGAACAAACTTTGTCCTTATCCGTGATTTTAAACCAAATGATAAGATATTTTTCTTATCAACAGAATCAACCTCTGTCTTATCTTTAAGAGCGGTGGTTTAAACAATCCGATTGGGTAGGACCGTGCTGTTGTGCTTCTGGTACAGCTTCAGTACTGATAGGCTTCTAAGCGACGAGTAGACCGTTCTTCTGAAGACGACAGAGCCTCTGTGCTTTGGGCGACGAGTAAGTTGTGTTTCAAAGACGACCGAGCCACCGTGCTTCTAGGCGACGAGTAGACTGGGTTTCGAAGACAACGGAGCCTCTGTGCTTTGGCGACGAGTAGGCTGTGTTTCAAAGACAACGAAGCCTCTGTGCTTTTGGGCGACGAGCAGGCTGTATTTTGGAGGCTCTACGCGTTTAAGGCGAGGGCATCGTGTGGAGAAATCGGCTATCCGTGCTTCCGATTCAAAGAGGGGGTACAGGTACCTGGTTGTGCTTCTGAGTCGAAGGAGCTATTTCCTATCGAAGTCTTTTTTAAAATCATTTAATGACTGTTCTCCTTGATGGCTGAGTTAGTCAACCTCCCCTTTAATTACCGCTGTTACTTGGAAGAATTTGAGAAGTTAGTAGCCGACTCAGCAGAATAAACCTATTAAATGAGATTTGTTGTGCTGAGTTCTCTGTACATCCCATTAATCTGGGCATCTTTGACCGACGGCCACGTGGTATGTTGGTTGGACACAATTACCCTATATAAAAGAGAGTTTTTCTGAAGCATTGTCTTCCTCTCCAAATGTTATGCTTGATCCTGACTTAGCTTCGAACGGCCATTCGCCTTGCACAAGTTGGCTGATAGTTGTGGATCCCTTCGTTCAAAGAGGCATTGTCCTTGTAGAAGAACACCTAACTGGTCTTGAAAAGTACTCGAATATCCACCATAAGGAGTTTGAACTTGGGCGATGTCTTGGAGGTCATCGAGGTCCAAACTACGATTAGGATTGGTTTCCCACCCGATGAGCCCTCAGTTGCGCTTTGCCTCGCTCATCAGTGGTTGTGTGCCTTTGTTATGCTCGAAGAGCCGTAAAAGCTGATACGCTTTTGAAAAGAGCCAGTCGTCGTGTTGTGGACTGAGTTCTCGCTCGGACCAATAACTGCTTCATAGCCATATTGGAGCTCCAACATGTCTGGCTATGAAGTGATTTGCTCTGGCGAGGCTGCACGTCTGAGGCTATAGGAGCAGACTTTGATGATGACTGTATTCACATCTTCTATCCATCGTCCCTGAGGCATTTTCTGTGTTTTCCATGACGATCACACTGTGAAGATTAACCCCTTTGTAGATCTTTAGAAGTTTGTAGTTCTTTTCATGTAATCTTGTAGAGTCTGTAATAGATCCTTGTAGCTATGATTTTTATAAAAAGAAATCTTTGTGATTTTTCTGTTCTATGACTTTATCTTTTCTCTATGCACGTTTGGTCACCTGTACTTTTGTGAAGCTGGCTGGGTTGCAGGAACACCTACCTGAACTTTTGATAATATTTTTATGCTTCTACAGACCCCTTCAAAGTATTCGAACTTAAAACAAGTTCGGAACACTTTGAACAAAAGCATGAAATGACACGTGGCTTCTGTGCAGCATGCTTGCTGATAGACTGTCATCACGCCTATCCTTCAGCATTAAATGTCTTGGGCCATCGTTTCACTTAAAGTTAATAATAAATCGTCATTTTTAGAAAATGACCATCATGATTTTGACTTTAATCCCCCTGTCGTTCAAAGAGTTTCTTCGAATATGAAGGGTTTGTCCTTATTTGTTGACGTGACTTCATCTATTAAATAGGGGGTAGCTCAGAGGAGGAAAATTTTCTTGCCATCTGTCTTCTTCTTCCAACGGAAGCTTTTGTCGGGGTTTTCCTTTTCCAAAAAAAACATAACTTTCCCGTCCTGCCTCCCAAGAAGTCGAGAGCTCCGAAAGCTCTGCGAGTGGCTGTGGAAAGCACAAAGAAGGCTGGAGGGGCTATGACGAGCACAAGAAGGGCCAGTGGGGCTGCGGTACGCCCGAGACCAGACGGAGGGGCTAGTGTGAGTTGAGGAGACACGACAAGATAAGCAGGAGAGGCCACGACGAGCACACATCAGGCTAAAGGGAAACAGCTACCCCGAGAAGCCGATGTCGTCGAGCAAGCTCCGGTCGTGGGCGCCGGAGCATACGGAGATGTGCGGCCATCAGTCGCGAGTAGGTATCCGAGACCCTAGTCCACTGATGCATATGATTGTTTTACACTTCGAAGTAGCGTCTCGAAGATGTACCAAAGCTTTATTTTTGCTGATGAGCATGGGGCCCATTCCTCGGAGTGGTGTCCTGAAGATGTGCTAAGACTTTTTCTCGCTGATGCGCATGGGGTTCCATTCTTTGGAGTGGCATCTTGAAGATGTGTTAAAGCTCTATCAACCGATGCGTATAGTCATTACTTGTACAAAATAACGATTGTAAGATGTGCTAAAGTTTCAACAAATACACAGAGTCCCTCGCGTGTAGTATTATTTTACGAATCGCCTGCACGGGAGCACACATGCTGACACGCAGTACAACTTCTGTAGTGCTTGCACGGATGTTTGTGCAATGACTGCACGATGCTTACTTACAGAGGCGCAGTGCCACTAGGCAGTGGCTTCGCACTTCTTTGAGAAGATACTTACACTTTTCTGACACTTTGTTCATGTGCAGTTCCCGTGTCTACGCCTCTCTTCGGTGATATCCTTTTCGATTCAACGGTCTGTGCCTTAAGCGTAAATGTCGATGAGGCGCTCGTTAATCCCGCCAAGCAGTTGATTTACCAAGGTCAACTAAAAGAGCGACTGGCTATGATATGGGCTCAACAACCTGTATATTTCTGTCGTATGATGGACAGAGGCAAGTTGTCTCTCCCCTCTGATACCTTCGTGTAACGCCCCAGTCCCAAAATACTTAGGACTAAGTACATAGACCTGCCAGCTGTATACATACGAAGTATACTCCAATGTATGCAACCCCGTATGTATACATAAGTTATAAAATAAAGTAAACCATGATAACTAAATCTCATCCACAATAATAGAGAATAATGTTATAATCAACTCAAGAATTTGTCACTTATACATGTAGTTGGGCGGAGACAAATCCACTATCAACCATTTTAAATAAAAAATATACAAGGAAATTATCGATAAAATGGCAAGACAAACCAAGGGCAATCAACCTCGAAGAAATAGAGAATATCACAGCCTTGGCTAGAACCCCTATAAAAGTCACAAAGCACACACTTGGAGAGATAACCAGTCCTCAGAGGGACGTAACAAGATACATAAAGAACATGCCATATAATCTGTAATATATAGAGAGTAAAAGGGGATATATGCAATAGGGTGCCAACCAGTGCTACGGTAAAAATGCAGTTAAGAACAAACCTTCAATGCATGGGCATCTGGCTCAAGTACAGGTAACTCAAGTATGGTCCCATCAGGATATGAGGAATCTTAAAGCATAACATTCTTCGAATGTCAGAGGCCAGCAGGATCAGAAATAGGAATGTGCATAAGTGGCCCATACGTTAAGGAACTATTCCCCCACCCAATGCCTAGTAGGGTCACATGCATGACTCATAAGATCTCTAGTACTGCCAAGTCTACTAGCATGCAATTCTATAGGCAGATACTCTTATCCGTCGCACGCCTCATACGTATCGGTGGCCAGCAGACTACGCGAGCACGTGTCCTACATGTGACTCATAATACATGGTAAAGCAGGTGTCAAGGCCGTATGAGATATGCCAATACCTCATCAATAATGGGTAGTCACTAGACTAAGTCAATGCAAGAGAAATAAACAAAAGTAAAAATGACCGATAGAGTCGCTTGCACCCAAATGACTTGGACGCACAGTTTTATAATAACAAAAATAAGAAATGCTAAAAAATAACAGCTGAAGATATTAATATATAAATCACATAGAAAGGTGGCAAGGTATCTTGCCTGATTCCGCACTGTGAATATGAAACGTCGCTCCCGCGTCCATGCCTCCGGAACCCGATGCTCCTAGATAATTAATTAACTAGATTAAGTCACTACGCCCAAAACTTATGATACGACTTAATTAGTCAAAATATTGTGTTAAAATTACATTCAATCTCTCGTGGAACCATTTAGATCCATACATTCACACACAGGTTCTACGAGACATCAAAACACAGTTTTATGGTTTCTAACTCTTAATTAGTCGGTTATACCCCTACTTCAATAACATACTTAAAAATCATAAAAATATCAAAAAATAATATTTAAACTAATTTTCTACAGATTTTTCTCTGAAATTCTAGAATTAATATTTCTAAAGACATTTGACTAGTTGATTACTAAGTCAGCTAGTCTACCCGAAACTCGCCCGAAACATAGTTAATGACTCAAAATTGCTAAAATAACCAAAAATATTTTAAACAGCAAAAAAGTACCTTATTTCATGGAATCAAAACACAGGTACAAGGGTTGAGTTATACTACAAGTTTGGGACATTCTAGGTCAGCCGATTACCCGAAATTATCTAGTTTTGAGCTAAAATTTTCCCAACCATATTTGAGTTGCTAAAATTGTAGAATAATACTAAAAAATCCTAATTTATGTATATGAACACACATAAAATTCAGTTTCGAGAATAGGCACCAATAACTCATAGTTCCTTCACAATGGGGTTAATTTTGATCCTACCGAAACATGAATATTACGCCTATATTTCATGAAACCTTTATGGATGATTATACATAAAAAAAGTCATCAAAATATAATTTCTACAGATTTAATAACATATTTTCTACATAATTGTCGTGAGGGTTTGAGATGGAATGATTAGGATTTCTTACCAAAGGTCCTTGCTAAAGAGGTTGTGCCGACTTCTCCTCGCCAAAGCTCCAACTTTCTCGCTATCCTTGCTTGCCAATCCTCTTTTGGTGATTATAGAAGTGTTGGTAATGATTATAGATGGTTGGATGGAGAAGATGGTGTTTTTAGAATTTGTTTTAAGGGGTTGGGTGGATGTATGGTAGAGGAGATGAGTTTTTGTGAAGGATAGAGAGATGTGCAATGGAGGAGATGATGTATGGAGGCTATAGGAGAAAGGTGCTGTCGAAATATGAAGAGGGAGAGGGTGGTCGGCTATGTAGATGGAAAGAATGGATGAATTAAGTTAGGGTTAGGGTTTGGGCTAAGTTGATGCATATATATGGGCTTTATTAGGTTACATGCATGAAAGGAGTGGGAAACCTATTCCTATGAGATGTTTGGCCATGGGAGGGAGGTTTGCTTGGCCGAATAATCTAGGTAGGGTCCACTTGGCATGATTTGGTTGTTTGGTGAGTTGGCTAATTGATTGGATTGAGGATTTAAAACGGTCTTTCTTAATATAGAACTAATTAATTCTATCTATGAAATACAATCCAAATCTGAATTAAATACAAAAATATGTAATTATTGATATTTATTAATGCCCAAGATGCCTACATAGGGTTGGGTTTAGCTTGGAAGAGGTTTGGCAAGGTTTGGTGCAACCGGTTCTCCTAAGAAGTCATAAAGGTTTTCTTAACTAATTAATTAAATAAATATAACTTGCGTCATAATTTGAATGGTTAACATGTAAGAGATTACTGTATGACCATTGCATTCCGAACATGGCTAGCATTCTAGTTAAAGCACCCGACTACGCTAGGCATGCCATACTTTCTAGTCGTCTTGCATATTCAAACTCAACCATAACTATAGTCCTTTTATATAATATAAATAAGATAAAAATAAATAAGAATTAAATAAAATCCAAAAAAATAAATTTAAATGTTTCTTTAAGTTTTGATGGGTTTTACATCCTACCCAACTTAAAGAAATTTCGTCCTCGAAATAAAACTATAGTAAGGGGGTCGAATGCAGTGCAATGCAATGCAAGGAACTATAAAGAACTAACATATGCAGGACATACCTTGGTTGTCAAACAATCACGGGTAGCAATTTTGGATGTCGTCCTCGCGCTCCCAAGTAGACTCTTCCGGCGAGTGATGCTTCCATGCCACGTGAACCAATGGTATAGATTGATTATGCAACACCTTCACTCGGCGATCAAGGATGCCTACTGGTTGCTCTGATACGAAAAAACTCGGCCCAACTGTGATTTCGGAGTGATCAAGCACGTGACTGCTGTCTGCCATGTATCGCCTCAGCTGCGACACATAGAATACGTTATGAACTCCCTCTAATGACGGTGGCAATGCCAATCTGTAGGCCACCTCTCCAACCCATTCCAAGACATCGAAAGGGCCAATGTATGTTGGACTCAACTTGCCACGTCCTCCGAATCGAATTGTGCCTCTAGTGGGGGATATATTCAAGAATACATGGTCGTCTTCCTTAAACTCCAAGGGTCAACGACAATTATCTGGCCACTGCTTCTGTCGATCCTGCGCTGCTCGCAGGTGGTCCTGTATCTTCTTAACCTTCTCCACAGTGCTCAAAACCAACTCGGGACCGAATATCTGTTGCTCTCCGATGTCACTCCAGCATACAGGAGATCGACACTTTCTACCATATAATGCTTCAAATGGAGCCATCTGAATGCTCGCTTGATAGCTATTGTTGTAAGAAAACTCCACAAGGTGAAGGTAGTCTTCCCATGATCCACCAAAGTCAAGCATCTACGCTCTCAGCATATCCTCTAGCGTCTGAATCATACGCTCTGACTGGTCGTCTGTCTGCGGATGGTACGACATGCTGAACTTAAAGCGCGTACCCAAACTTCTTGTATAATCCTTTAAAAGTGCAAAGTGAACCTCGAGTCATGATCTGATACGATACTAACTGGTACCGTACAGCTTCACTCTTAGCTTTATGTATATTTCTGCCAAGACTTCTGTGGACTGTCCCACTCTAAAAGGTAAGAAGTAGGCTGATTTGGAAAGTCTATCAACAATCACCCATACCGTATCACGTCCACTAGGACTCTGAGAAAATACTGTGACGAAGTCCATCGTAATGTGCTCCCGCTTCCACTCGGGAATGGGTAGCGGCTGCAATAATCTGGTTGTCCTCTAGTGCTCGGCCTTCACTTGTTGGAATACCAAACACTTGGCCACGAAACGAGCTATCTCTTGCTTCATTCTGTGCAACCAATACTACTGTCGTAAGTTATGGAACATCTTAGTTTCTCTGTGTAAAACCCCTATTTTTTAAAATATTTTTTAAATATTATTTTATATATTAATTTTTTGATGACCGGTTTTTCCAAACCAGTTCGAGTTGGGCCCGAACCAATTTAATCCCATGTGAGCATGTGGGGTGACTAAGATGGCCATATAGGATATTTTATGTATGTACAAATATTTTTAAATTAATTTTAGAACTTGTTGAATATTTATTGACTTTGGTACAAATAAATGTTTTATTAGTAAAATAATATTTTACAAGATGGTACAATTTTCTGGACCCATACATGGATGAGCGGTAAAGTTCACCCATTGGGACGATTTTATTATTTTATTATAATTTAAGTTAAATTGGTGGAGATTTAATAAACATGTATTTAAAATTATTATTATTTTGAGTTGATTTATTAAGGACTGAATTTATAATATATGTGGATATGCTTAAAATATTAAATAATTAAATAGTTGACTTTTAAATGGTATTTGGATTTTAAATAGATTTTTTGGTATATTTATGGATATGTGCATATATAATACATGATTATAAATATTAAAAAATGGGTATTAAAAAGATTTAGTACAAAAAAAGAAAAGAAAAAAGAAATAGAAAGAAAAGTAAGTGGTGGGGTCGACCCCCACCACCAACACCAACTTCAGCACATATATACGTATGATATTTATATAACTATATATATAAGTAGTTTAGATTAAAGATAAGAAAAAAAAGAGAAATGCAAAACCCATGTGGTGGTCGGCCCCACCAATGTGGCAGCCGACCACCACATACAATTTAAGCTAGCTAGCAGCAAATGCAATGTGCGCCCCCTTGCATTAATAGCAGCAACATGGCATATTTTGGCCGAAACCCTCTCTCCTTTAAATACATATATATTTTTAATATATAGATACAAACCCTAATCTCCTCCTTCCTCCTCCTCTCTCGTCCACCCTCGGCCAACTCCTTCCCTCTGCGCTGCAATGCAGCCACGCGTCAGCAGTCCCGCGACGACGACATCAACAAACACCACCAACAACAACAGATTCCCACTTTAAGGTACCCAACTTTCCCGGTTGATTTCTCTCTCGATTCTAGTCCGTTTTTAGATCCGTAAATTCGTGTAGAAAGCCCACATGACCCTCTTCGAGATCCTCCAGGTGGATTTTGACATGGCCGTCCATCTTGTTCGAAAAATCGAGACGAAGTTGGAGAAAAATCCACTTTTCTGAATATTAAAAACTGTTTCAAAACACCAACTTGTGGCACTTTTCTCGCTGTCCATTAAACTTTCATAAAAACTAATTGAAGACAGTCAAAGACAACATAACCGAGATTGTAATGCACCTCCTGGATTCACTTTTATCTAGTATGTAGAAAGTTACACGTTGTTAAAGTTTCACGAAAAATTATAAATTCTGTTTTCGAAAATTAGAAAAACACCCGATACGGCGTGCGCCCCGACAAATCGGGCGACATAGTTGTGCACTATACGCATCGAAAGGCGCGTATGGATGTTGTCGACGTGTGGAACTGACGGAACCCGATTTCGTTGCATGTGCGCGAGAAAATAAGTACGTATCCGTCGAGATACCCCGTATCGACCCTTTGCAAATTAAGTCACAACTTTGTTCACACTTACCATATCGCGATGAAACTTGCGCCATTGGACTCGAAATAATTTTCTGGTCCTGTGAGCCAAGTTTGGTCCGATTCTGAGATCGTTGATCGGGACGCTATTTTGGCGGGCCCACAATCCCACTCAACGGACGATTTTGTGTACAGCCCACCGGAATCCAAAATTGGACATACCGTTGGGTTCATATCATTAAAACAAATCTATAGACATGTAGTTTGATGAATTTAGAGATCGTAGGTTCTGGTGCGCATTTCGGTGCAAGGCGGGTCCAACGGCGGACATCGTTTTGACCCGAAATTACGATTTTTGCCCCTGTTACAGAATTTAACTTTTGGACAGGCGTTTCCTAGGCATATCTTTTATTCCAAACTCGTTCGTGATGTTTGTTGCAGCATCCGGAGTCATCTGCGGGATTTGGCTTTCTTGTTTCGTTTATTTGTTGTTCGAGCTACTGGATTATTCCCTTTTGCACATAACCTCAGGCAAGATACCTTGCCATTATACTGTTTATATTCAGTTGCATTTTATTACATATCACTGTTTATTTATTTTGAGTTCTTATAGTTCTTGATTACTGTCTGCTCAATGTATTAGATATACTTTGTTATTATCCTTTGGTTGCATGTGGACTTAGAGTTAAGAGACCACCGTCTGTAGTGTATTGCATACCCCTTGACACAGTTGTACCACGAGGATGTGTGAGATGAGTAGCATGTAGAGGTTCTTGTGTGTGGGCTGATCTTCCATGCGCATGCGTTAGGGCTAACTGCTAATAGAGGCATGTTAGGAGACAGCAGTTAGTAGAGGTATATAGACATGGATGTGACTCTGTTAGACATTGGGTGGGAAGAACAGTTCCTTAACGTATGGGCCAAGTATGCACTTCCTATTGCCGGTTATGTCCACGGAAGATACGGTCCTGGATCCTGATACTGATTTACTGCTGGCCTCTGACATTCGATGATTGTTATGCTTTGAGGTCCCTGGTATCCTGATGGGCCATACCTAAGATTACTGCTACTGAGCCATAGTGCCCATGCGTTGAAGGTTTGTTCTTAACTGCATAAACACTGTAGTACGGTTAGATTACCTTATTGTCGTCTTGTCACTTACTTCGGTTTGTGACATATTATATATTCAGTTTATTATGGCATGTTCTTTATGTATGTTGTTACGTCCCTCTAAGGACCTAGTTATCTCTCCAGGTGTGTATGCTTCTGTGATTTTGTAGGTGTTCTAGCCAAAGCCATGATCTTCTCCATTCTTTCGAAGACGAATGCGCTTGGTCTCGTTATTTTATCGATCACTTCTTGTACATTTTATTTGAGATAGTTTGTAGTGGACTTTGTCTCCGCCCAATGATTGTATACATGACAAATTCAAAGTTGCCTTTATATCATTTATTTATCAAGTGGATGAGATTTAGTTATTATGGTTCTACTGCATTTTACAGCTTATGTATACATACGAGTTTCCATATATTGGAGTATACTTCGTATGTATACAGTTGGCATGTCTATGCTCCTAGTCCTACGTATTTTGGGACTGGAGCGTTACATGTTTTTGTGGTGGCCCATGCAGGTCGAGTTTGTCACTTCGGTTATGTTACTGTACCGATGTGAACCTGCAACATAGGATTAGAATCTAGGAATCTCATCCATACAGCTTGACCTCTTCCCTTGGCTTCACTTTTCGAACTCTCGATCGACCTCCTTGAATTGCATCTTGCTTGATTCCTTTCTACCGTCGATTCTTATTTTCGTACTTAGTGTCAACTATGAAGATGACTACACTAGTATATGCTCATAGGTCAAACACATGGCTAAAATGGTCATATTGGCAATTGGAATACATTCAAGACTCTAATTGAGTTAAAAAGGCTTTAGGGTGATTTAATGATTAGTAATTTGTAAAGTAGGATATTGCCACGGAAGGTTTTAATTTTGAGATTTCTAAATAGTAAACACCAGATGATTTATAGAATTTCATACTTGGTTTAAGAAATTGATTGGCTTTTTGAGGTTTGATATTTATGAATTATTGGATTATAGCTATACATCTTTGCACAAGTATAAAATTGATTTGCTTTTCGAGTTGTGATATTTAAGAGTTTTGGGTGTTAGATATACATCTTTGAACAAATATAAAATTTATTTGATTTTGAGTTTTGATGTCTATGATTTATTGTATTATAGTTATACACCTTTGAACAATTATAAATTGGTTTGAACATGATCTTAGCTTTTAAAGAAATGGCCATAGGAATTATTTAAAATTGACTTGTACAACTTACAATTTTCGTGTTAGTAAATTTTGAATTTTTAAGTGGAAGTAATGGCAGTAAATTTTGGTTTAAAATATTTGAAAGTTATGAAAACGATTTTGAGAAATTTTATTTTTATTTGGTGTCTTATAATTGAGGATTTACAAATCTATTTAGATTTTTGGAAAAAAAGATTTGACTGATAAGATTATTTGAATCAAAGGTTTAATGTGGGATTGATAATATTAAAACTTTGGGAGAATTTCGAAGGATGTGATGGAAAGTTATTTTGATTGATTAAAGAAAGTTACCATTTAAAAGTTGTGATTTTGATGGAATAACTTAGCATGAATAGAAGTTAAAATTGATGAGAGCATTGAGCTTAATTTTGAGATTGCTTTTAATATGCTAAGAGTTTATTAGGAGTTATTTGAAAATTTTAGAGTGTTAAATTTTTGATTGATTGTAAAAAAAAATTTATGGATTGTAAATTATGAACTCTTGAGTTAAATAGTTAAATTTAAACTTTAATTTTGGAAAATGTTAGTAGTAACGGGATAAAAATTTGCTTTGAGATTTATGAAAGTGATTTAAATTTTTTTTCATGATGAGTTTGAACGGCTTGGAGTGAGTACAAATTTTGGTGGTTTATTTTTGAAAGTTTATTTTTGAAACTTTTTGGAGAAAACTCGAGTTGAAATTTTAATGGTAGGCCCCAAGATAACCCTACCTAGTATTCCACACTAATTGCCATGTCACTCATGACCATGATAGTAGTAAATACACAAGTGTTGTTAGTCATCTACCCAGCTATGTGACTGTATTTCCACTTCGGCTTACTCGACCTTCCTTTAATTCTAGATCTTTTAATTGGACCTTCTAACCCATTTGCAATTTGAATAATGATTTAATGGTTCTTTAATTGTGTTCATCTAGGAGACTATTCTCTCCGGAATTGTGATCCTAAATTATTTTTAATGGATTCTTTAATTAATTTTATTTCATGCTTTAACTTGATCTTCTTTAGTTTTGTGCATTAATTATCACCTCGTGAACTCCCACTTCCTATTTTAGATCTTTTGGCGTCCCTTACCGTGACTTGGATATTTGGAGCACAATACTAGACTTTTCCTTCCAACAAAATTCATATGTAAGACCTAGACAAGTCCACCTTCATGTAGATATATCATGTCCCACTAAAACACGTCTCCTTGTACTCTATTTCTTGATATGACCATATGGTAAAAATGGCCAAACTATAACCTTTACCATGATACCGATATTTTTACCACGGATAGAGATCCAACCTTGACTCAATCCCTTAACCCGATAGGTGAATTTTGTTCTACTTAGTTCCTTAAATGCTTAAATTTGTACTTTATCTTGATTGCTTGACTCATTGTCCTATGATGCTATTAGTTTAACTCTTGTAAGTTGGGTAGAATACCTCACAATCAAACAACCTTTTTTTTCGGGAACCACATTGGTAAGTTCACTTAGACTATAATTCATAGGACCCTACTTATCTAGTTTACCAAGCCATAAATGAAGAAACACTAGGACAACTGTATAGGCCCACACTTTGGACGAGCCTTGATTTTTAAAAGATCTTGGACTATTTTAAATTCCTTCATCAGTACCTCCCTTGCTCATATTTTGACTATCTCACGCTTCTAATGTAGCTTCAGTTTTGCAAGCTTATTTCGTTATCAAGCTTGATCATGACATATTTTATTGGGTGCACCCACTAACATATTGTCTAATCAGAACCGGTGCATGATGGTCTGATCAACCTATTGCACTTTGGTTCACTTATCACATATTATTCTACGTGGATGAAGACATAGTAAACTTGCCTTAGAGTCTCATCCGCGACAGCCTTGGCAATCTTCTTTCAAATTATTTTTGCCGCCTATGAACCCCGCAATTCGTACTCAATATATAACACCGTCCATGAAACCTTTGTTGTTCTTGTCTTTTACTTATTTTGGAAAGACAAGGCAATGTAATTGCTAAGATAGATGCAAGATATCACCTTTCGTTTTCCTATCAGC
>JANAVB010033915.1:0-38473 GCA_029216955.1 Iris pallida | reverse complement strand
GGATTTCTCCGACGCGTGGCACGATTCGTTTTGGTGGCGGCGGGAAGCTTAGTCCACGATACATCGAACCATTCCGTATCCTGGGCAGGGTCGGTGCAGTGGCTTACCGACTGGAGTTACCGCCTGCACTAGAGGGAGTGCACAATGTGTTCCACGTGTCGCAGCTGAGACGGTACGTGGCAGATCCCAGTCACGTCTTAGACCACTCAGAGATCGTAGTGGGACCGACACTCAGCTACCCAGAGAAGCCGGTCGAGATCTTGGACCGAAGAGAGAAGGTGCTCCGGAACCAGGTCATTCCCTGGTTCGCGTTGCATGGAGACACCACTCTCCAGGTGAGTCCACCTGGGAGAGGGAGGACGACATGGGGAGCGATTTCCATACCTCTTCGAGCCTTGAGGTAAAATTCTTTCTTTTTCTTCCTTGTTCTGTTCATGATTCTGTGTTAGCCTCATTCAATTTCGAGGACGAAATTTTTTTAAGGTGGGTAGATTTGTCACCCCCAGTTTTTTCAAATTAGGGGTATTTTTGTCATTTTCAAGTTTAATAATATTTTAGGAATTTTATATAATTTTATATGATTTTTAGGAATTTATTTGAGTCGGTTTGAATTTTATCCAATTCAGACCCAATTTGGAGACCCGGGTAGCCTGGACCCTAGTGGGACTCTCATACTAGCTGGGCTTAGCCCATGTACCATCATAAATAGGCTAGAAATTATTAACCTAACTTCCATGGCTTAATTAGTCAATTTAGAGACTTAATTTGTATTTAGAACCAAACCGAACCAACCCGATTTCAAAACAAACCAAACTTGGATTAATGGGTGTGGGCTATTGGATCCCAACCCAATAGCCCAAGGGGAAGTGGCCGGCCATGACTAGGAGGCCCCCCCACCTTTGTCTTCTCCACAAAGTCATCTCTCTCTCTCTTCTCAAATTCTCTCTCCAAGCTCTCTCTCTCCAAACTCCAATTAGGTATGCCATTAAAACCATTCATTAATTCTCCTTTTCAATTAAGTTCTTTACAATAAATGTAGAGAATTCAATTCTCTACACTTTGCCCCCTATTTTGTAGGTTCTCCCTAGAAATCTAGGTTAGGAGTAATTAAGGGTTTTGTATGTTAATTAGTATATATATATATATGGTATATATATATATATATATATATATATATATATATATATATATATATATATATATGAAATTATATGTATGTATGTATGTATGTATGTATTTGTGTGTGTGTGTGTGTAGAGATTGGTGGTGTGGTTGTGAGTGGTGGTGTGGTTGTGGTTGTAGGATATATATATATATATGTGTGTGTATATATATATGTATATGTTGTATATATATGTGTATATGTGTGTGTGTATATATGTATATGTGGGTGAGTGTATATATATATAGATGGGGAGAGAGGATATGATATATAGATATATATAGAAATAGATAGATAGATACATAGATAGATAGGTAAATATATAGGTATATATATATGAGAGAGGAGAGGAGGGAGTGAAGTAGGAGGAGTAGTAGAAGGAGAGAAGGAAGAGAGCAGCAGCAGCAGCAGCAGCTGCAGGGCAAGCAGCAGCAGCAGCAGCTTAAGCAGTAGCAGTGGCAGCAGTAGGGGCTGCCATTGGCAGCTCCCCCCCCCCCCCCCCCAATTCATCCCCTATACACCCAAAACCCCCTAGTAATATATATATATATAGGTATATATGTAGGTAGGTATCTATATATATATGTATGTATATATAGATAGAAGATAGGAAGTTGGGATGAGAATTTAAGAAGAAGAATGAAAGAAAGAAAGAAGAAAGAATAGGGAGAAATGAGAAGGAATTAGAGTAGGTTAGAAAATTGAAGAAGAATAGGAAGGAGTAGTAAGAAGAAGAATTAGAGAAGAAGAAGAAGATTAGAGAACTTGAGTAGAAGAAGAACTAAAATCGAGAATCAACGAAGATATTGAGAATGAGACTAAAAGAGGGGTTTTTGGTAGAAATCGAGTTAGAGGGCGAAATTGAGCCCGGAGCACCGGATCGCGATGAAACTTGACATGGGCCTAGGTTACGTGATTTAGATTTTGCGGTAAGCTCCCGGGTGGAAATCGGGTCATAGGCCCGGTATCGCGCCGTGTCAGTGCGTATCTCAAAATATTCGAGATTTCTGCAACGGGCCGTAAGGTGGACTAGACATCCACTTATCTAGGTATTATGGTAGATAACGAACCTATAGGATAGTACCCTACTACCCTAGGGAGATCGGGTCATAATAACTAGCGTAGGTAGGCTAACGGGATTATCGCCGAAGGTAGAATTTTACCCTTAAAAAGGGTAAAATAGAGATTTGGCCCACGGCCAAGATTCGAGTTTCCAAGTCCAAGATGGACTTGGATATGGGTTGTACAGGTTGGTAATGAGTAGGATTAGCTGTCTAAACCTAGTCTTGGACCCGGTTGACCACGGTTGACTTTTTGGACTAAAAGTCAACTATGGGTCAACACTTTACCCAATTTGGTCCCAAATTCCATCTAACTTGGACAGTTGACTAAAAGTCAACTATTAGTCACCAGTGACCTAGGGTTGACCTAGAGTTGACCTAGGGTTGACCAGAATTGACCCGTTGACCAAAAGTCAACGGTAAGCCAGTTTTCGACCTAGATTGATCCGGTTTAACTTCTAATGTTCTCCCATGACCAAGATTGACCCGACTAGACATGTCTTGACCTAGAATGACTAAATAGGGTTTAATTTGATTTAACTTTACTTCCTAAACTTAGTATTGATACGTCTTGTTCTCATAGGTCCTCGAGACACTGCAGTTGCTCCAGTCGACGTATTTTATCATCTTACAGGCGAGTACATTCTCTGATACTTATTCCCAAGTTATGATAACTGTTATGATTCATGTACTTAGTGTTGATATGCTTATCCCGACACATGGTTCTCACGGATTGGTATTCTTGGATCCCGACGAGAGATGTTTTCTCCTTCTTAGGTTGGGATATATTGTGCAAGCACCCTTGTAGCTCTTGCTCGATATATGGTCACTGATTCTAGAGAAGGCTAGCTACCTTCTCATTAGAATCCCGTGCAGTGACGTGTCCTGTTTGGATCCATTCTACCAGTTGGGGTAGGGGGAGTAGTAGCGTAGGCCTGTGATCAGATCCATCCCGCATTCCCGAACAGTGTGAGTCATACACCGCACATATGACTTGCCAGGCCGATTCTTGACAGGTACCCAAGCCGATCACAAGCTGAAACTACTACTCACACACATTGGATATATAGCTTGCCTTGATTTGTGTACATGCCTTGATCCCGTTCTATTCTTCTTGTTCTAGCTCTAGCTTTACAGCTTACCATGCCATGATACATACGTCACTCCATGATTCATTGTTATGCTCTATTTACAGTCTTATAGCTTTTATTCTATCTTGAGATCTGTTATGAGATATATGTACTCGTTCCATCCTGACTGGACTGTTGATAAAATATTACAGATTTCGACGAGGGAGATTGCAGTACCTACTACGGTCCGGACGACGTAGTGGGCCTAGACTTGGCCCGCAGGGCGTAGCTCCGCCTGACGAGACCATACCACTTGTATAGTTTAGAGTAGGTCTTTGTACTGGACTTAGTATCCAGTTACTTTTGAGACTGTATTACTTTTGAGTCTGTATTATATTGGACTGTATTTTAGAGACCGGACATTGTATATTATTTGTTTCTGGACTTGACAGGTTATATTTTCTCGTCTTGTTGTCTTTATCTTTCAGTCTTTACTTTTCGTCTTAGAGTTGTGATTGAGCATTATATATATTCATTGCTTGTCCTCCGTTCGGAGTTGACTATATTCTCGACAGGTTTTGTTATATATATAAACTGTTGTCAGACTAGAAAATACAGCGTTCCACGCCGTTTTTCCGGTGAGGGCTGGGCGTTGTCGCGTCACGTGCCCTTTTAGCGGGTGCGGGTCGTGACAGCCTGCATTGGTTAGAACTTAACATAAGCAAACATACGATTCGTATCAACCGACCAATCATAAACGTAAACATATGCATAATGGGTGGCAGGCCCTACGCCTGTACCCAGCTCTCATCTCAGCCCACCGGCCCTATCTATATGAAGGTCACGGTGTTTCGCACCGTAATGGACTTGGCATCTCTTGTGTAAGCCTACAATCGCTTCGATACGGGTTGCTAGCCCAGTATCCGAAGGATCCCAAACTTACGGATATTAGCTTATCACAGCACTGGACGGTCGCAATCCGTCCGAATGTTGTGCACCATAAATACCACACATAATTCTCTCCTAGGCCGAACGGTCCCGGCGCCCCGGCGTAACCGTTCGAGGGAAGCCGCACCCGTGTACGGGCAATCCGAGTCCATTGACCATGCAATACGTTCCATATCATACAATCCATAGCATACCAACCGATCTCGTATTCCATAACAAAGTCTCGCACATAAACGGTTTCCCGTGCCATAAACATAATCCACCATTCATATGGGGAGTTCCGTCGGCGTTATGCCCCAACATATCCATATTGATGCACGACGCCCAACGGCTTAGTCGTCTCGTACTCATATTCACGCGTCCCGTTCATAATGTTATTCGTATAGCCTACCTCCGTATTTCTTAGTTATTTCGTAGCTTAAGTGCACAAAGGCACGCTCAGCACCATAATCAATGTTCTACGCCTAGATTTCAATGTTCTCGGAGCCGTACACCTGATGCACATCTCAATGTTGTCTTTCAATGTTCTACCATCATGCCCTATCGCGACCCGTGCACTTGATGCACGTCGCTTCAATTGTTCGATTGTTCAATGTTCTATCTTAGTGTTCGACACATATTTAGACACTTACTCGCCGAGCCACGCTCGCTAACTTGATAACATATTACGCATACAACGATATCTCTTATTAGACGTGAAGGAATAGGGAGAGAGAGTCAAGAACCCGCCCACCTTAAGCCGATACGTCTTGCCGTCTCGCCGATTGAAGCGTCTCGCTTCCATAACTCGATCGCATAGCTAACACTCCCGGACTTAGCCATTCCTTTGAACTACTCGATTGATTTGGCCTATCGCGCCCATGCCCAATCCGTTGCAAGGCCACGATTTGGTTTCGCGGACACTTCACTGCATAAGGCAAAATGCCGACCTCTTATCGTCCAGCGTAAAAGCATAGCCTGCACACCAGATCAACTAAAATCAGCACTTGCTCAACGGGACTTATCCTTTGTATCGATTCGATTCATAGATTCCAACCGACTCAAAACTTACCTTTGGCCAACGCAACACTTGCATCGATTCGCATCGATACCTCATCGGGTCAACGTAACTCTTCGAGTCAACGACTCATCGTAATGCACCGATGCGGAGCGGGGCATTACATAATATACCACTCAAAATCAGGTTCGTCCTCGAACCGAAACCAACACTTATCCAAGTGCCTCGCATAGATCGCTTCACGATCTCGTGCTACTATCGTTGAATCATACAACTTAATTTGGATCATACACATATTTTAGGCGTCCCACCAATATGCATTTCAGCCAAGCTCAGTTGTAGGATATCGAGACAACTAACAAGCTCAACTTAATCCTCAAGCACCAATCAATCCGTACTCGACTTAGCCAAATCTTAGCGCCTATTCTCATACCATTTCTCGTACGCATCATCCCATAACATGCGATCATCTTCCAACATCTTGCACATAACTTAATTCAATCATAACTTCGATCTCGTAAGTTTCTCGCCGGCCACCTAACACTCGCATTGCATCAAGTCATTGCGCATCCGATCGCAACAATTCTCCGCAACGTCTATTCGCCCAACCGTTTCCTATCTCTCGCATAACTCAAGTCTTTCATCCAATCATTCATAACATTTGGCCTTAACGACATGGACTAAGTCAACATGTCACAAATTTCTTTGTCTACAATCCGTACTAAGTCTCGCACTCAACTATCTCAACACGATCCACGTTCTCGAACTACCCGTGCATCGAGTCTGGGGCAACCCCCGCTAGGTAACTTATCCAGACATCATGCTCGCGCTCTCCCGACACAAGAGGTCAACTTGAGTCTACGATGCTCAAAGGCAACAATCTTTTCGACACAAGGTCTCTTACGATACGCCCATCTCCTATTCTCGACCGAGTACGAATCCTTTACTCAATTCTCGAATCAATCCCGACTAGTTCGTTCCATAACATAGATCGCACTCAACACACATAGCCTAATCGTTACCCAACCCGATCAACGACATAACTCTTAGGGTCGTTCTATTATTCGCCGCTCTCGCGCATTACAGAATTCTCGCAATCGCCTTACCGCATCATTACGCTAAGCACGTTCCGCGACACCTATTCAATCCAACATAACTTTTCTTGATCATATCGATTCTAGTACTCGCTAACTTTCGAGACACGATACTCACTCGCTTAAACTTACCCTCAACATGCACTACATCATTCCTTATCCTCGACGAAATTTCTTATGCGACTTCCTTAGGGTCGTCCTATGGGACTTCAACATTCACTTGATTTGGCGGTCAAGTCTTCTAGGGTCATCTGCCCCGAAACTACGCTCGATAATTGAAGATCATCAACGAGGGACAGTTACAACGAACCATGCTATACCTATCGCGGAGCCAAATCAATTCCCGACACTTCCTATGGGACTTTACCCAATCCGATATACCAATCCATAATTTATCCATCCCCGCGCCACTGATGCGCCGCTAACTACTCGAATCACTCCTGCATTACCGTCGACAATATCGCACAATCCTCAATTTCACCTTCGCATCAAACCACAAGTTCATATCAAATTTGCCACGCCTTGCAAGTTCGATCATCCCCGCTGGATGAATCACCATACCAGCGCTCACGCAGAATGATCGTTCTAATTTGACGTGACGCATGTGCAAGGCTGGTGTTGCGCTCGCTCAAGACAAGAATGTCAACATAGTGGTGATCCGCGAAGCAATCAATCACTTTCGTTTTCTTCCGAGCAACATCCACCATCTCAAATTCTCCGAAGCGTTCCTACCGTTATTATCCAAACTGCCATCAACTTAACTTGCATCTTATTCATCCAACAACAATGCTCAACATAATTTTCTTCATTCGATCAGAGTATCCCCGAGTTATTGCATATCGTCTTTGATACGCCTCAATACCATCGTCGATATGCATAACTTGAACATCTTCCTTTCTCATAAGCTCAAATCTGTTGCAATCATTGCCATTATCCGAACTCGAATACGAATCAAGTCTCGCACTTATCCATTCTCAGATCCCTAACTCGCACTTCCAATTCGTGCTACCGACTCCTCGCGCTAACTCAAATTCGTTCGTACGATTTCTTCGTACCTACTCGACGCGTTCCGACTAAGTTTTCGTACCAACTCAACATAAGTTCGACCGGGTCGACTATTTCCTCAATGTAACATTCGTTCGTATATGCTCGGCCTTATCGTTCAACTTATACTTAACGAATCCTCGTCCGACGTATCCTCCGTAGGTACTTCACACACATAATCGTTCAACTCAATTCATCGAAGCATACTCGCATCGACTTCTCTCAATCATTCCAACTCGAGTCCCGGTACTACTTCGTCCGTTGAGGGCAACATATCATAACAATACAATCGTCTCGACGTAACCTATCGCAAGCCACCAACCGGTTTAACATAGCTATCGCTAAGTGGTATACCATATACCACTCAGGATCGAGCCTATCGTTATCGATACAATACTTCACCATACTTGCTCGCATAGTTGGTATTGCATATACCACTCGGAATCGAGTCATTACTCGACATCACACTTCGCATAGGTCCGACTTCTATCTCAACTTAACCGTCCCGTATGGCGATCCTTCTGATCCCAGCTCTAACGTTAAGCCCAAGTTTGACACACATTCGATCTAACCGTACCATGGCGATCATATCGACCACAACCGCAACATTCGCTTATTCAAAGCTCAACGCGACATATGGCCAACATAAACGTTCGCCTACACAACTCGATCTCGACTTAGCGACCAACTTGACTCGTACAATCGCATCCGCAATCTTCCAATCTCGTTCGTTGCAACCGTACAACAACTCATTCTCGATACTTAAGGTTTTTACCCAATCTCGCGCAACATATCGCTATCCATCTGCATAGCCATACAACACAAATCATACCATATCGACTCGTTGCACCGATGCAACGAACGATCCACGACTTGCTGTACCTCGTGCAACCAACAACACATAACCACATAACACGCATCCTCTCATATCTCGACTCGCTGTACTTCGTGCAACCAAGAACACATATCTCTCGTACCCCGTGCGACCGACAACACATATCTTCTCGCACCCCGTGCGACCGATAACACATAACTCCTCGCACTTCGTGCGACCGATAATACATAACGCCTCGCACTTCGTGCGACCGATAACACATAACTCCTCGCACTTCGTGCGGCCAACAACACATAGCTCCTCGCACTTCGTGCGACCGACCACACGTATCATTGCACTTCATGCAACCAACATCACCATATTCGTTGCACTTCGTGCGACCAGCATTCCATAACTCATTGCACTTCGTGCAACCAACACTCTCCGATGGCACCCGGAGATAGCGTGATAGTCACGACATACTTGTGGCAAACGTACTCACTTAATATAGACTTATTGTATGGAACATCCAATGTAGCGTCGAGCAGATCCATGAGCCATGCGGTTGCGGAAACAACTTAGATTCAACTGAATATCGATATCGAAGCAACTGAGGGTCAAAGAGATTCACGCACGGTCCAAAGGATGGAACCGCTCTGATACCAACTTGTCACGCCCCGATCCGAGAAATCGCTCGTCCTCGCTAGATTTAACCCGAATCATCGTCCTCGCTGGGGCGTGATGCCGCACGAGCCTGGAGTTGCGCTCGTGCAAGGCAAGATAACAGGTTCACACAGAACTATCTCAAATCGATAACATAAGCAGCGGAAGGAAACAAAGTAAAACATAAGAATCTCTTTTATTCATATTGAACTGAAGGTTACAAAGGCTCTAAATAGCCCAACATAAAATGCCAATTGGCTACAACGCTCATGATCTCTCTAGCTCACAAAGGATTACATTGTTCCATACATTATGCCCCTTTATAGCCACCAAGTAGTCTTCCGCCGAACATCTCCATGTCGCAAAACCGAACGCATATGCGGAAGCTCCTCTTGAACGCCAAGGACTCCATGCCTCGGCACGTCCAAGCCAAGCTCCGCCCCGAGTCGATCATAACCTGACCTGCACATAAACTAGTGGGGGATTAGTGCTTTCGTCCTCGCTTCGCACTGATCAAGACCCGCTCGCACCCAAACCAAACACTTAATCATTTAGTGAGCATACATCTTAATTTGGTGATCTTTCTATTTAGCCTTAGGATCGATTTCATGGCAATACTTAAACATAGCACGTTATCATAAATGTGTCCCATGTCGTGTTCCTGCAGCAGATACAGTTAGACATAATCTGAAACATAAACATAGTGTTCTTGCTCATCTCCGTCTCATTTTCCTTAGCCTGCATTGGTTATAACTTAACATAAGCAAACATACGATTCGTATCAACCGACCAATCATAAACGTAAACATATGCATAATGGGTGGCAGGCCCTACGCCAGCACCCAGCTCTCATCTCAGCCCACCGGCCCTATCTATATGAAGGTCACGGTGTTTCGCACCGTAATGGACTTGGCATCTCTTATGTGTAAGCCTACAATCGCTTCGATACGGGTTGCTAGTCCAGTATCCGAAGGATCCCAAACTTACGGATATCATAGCTTATCACAGCACTGGACGGTCGCAATCCGTCCGAATGTTGTGCACCATAAATACCACACATAATTCCCTCCTAGGCCGAACGGTCCCGGCGCCCCGGCGTAACCGTTCGAGGGAAGCCGCACCCGTGCACGGGCAATCCGAGTCCATTGACCATGCAATACGTTCCATATCATACAATCCATAGCATACCAACCGATCTCGTATTCCATAACATAGTCTCGCACATAAACGGTTTCCCGTGCCATAAACATAATCCACCATTCATATGGGGAGCTCCGTCGGCGTTATGCCCCAACACATCCATATTGATGCACGACGCCCAACGGCTTAGTCGTCTCGTACTCATATTCACGCGTCCCGTTCATAATGTTATTCGCATAGCCTACCTCCGTATTTACTTAGTCATTTCGTAGCTTAAGTGCACAAAGGCACGCTCAGCACCATAATCAATGTTCTACGCCTAGAGTTCAATGTTCTCGGAGCCGTACACCTGATGCACATCTCAATATTGTCTTTCAATGTTCTACCATCATGCCCTATCGCGACCCGTGCACTTGATGCACGTCGCTTCAATTGTTCGATTGTTCAATGTTCTATCTTAGTGTTCGACACATATTTAGACACTTACTCGCCGAGCCACGCTCGCTAACTCGATAACATATTACGCATACAACGACTCTTATTAGACGTGAAGGAATAGGGAGAGAGAGTCAAGAACCCGCCCACCTTAAGCCGATACGCCTTGCCATCTCGCCGATTGAAGCGTCTCGCTTCCATAACTCGATCGCATAGCTAACACTCCCGGACTTAGCCATTCCTTTGAACTACTCGATTGATTTGGCCTATCGCGCCCATGCCACAATCCGTTGCAAGGCCACGATTTGGTTTCGCGGACACTTCACTGCATAAGGCAAAATGCCGACCTCTTATCGTCCAGCGTAAAAGCATAGCCTGCACACCAGATCAACTAAAATCAGCACTTGCTCAACGGGACTTATCCTTTGCATCGATTCGATTCATAGATTCCAACCGACTCAAAACTTACCTTTGGCCAACGCAACACTTGCATCGATTCGCATCGATACCTCATCGGGTCAACGTAACTCTTCGAGTCAACGACTCATCGTAATGCACCGATGCGGAGCGGGGCATTACATAATATACCACTCAAAATCAGGTTCGTCCTCGAACCGAAACCAACACTTATTCCAAGTGCCTCGCATAGATCGCTTCACGATCTCGTGCTACTATCGTTGAATCATACAACTTAGTTTGGATCATACACATATTTTAGGGGTCCCACCAATATGCATTTCAGCCAAGCTCAGTTGTAGGATATCGAGACAACTAACAAGCTCAACTTAATCCTCAAGCACCAATCAATCCGTACTCGACTTAGCCAAATCTTAGCGCCTATTCTCATACCATTTCTCGTACGCATCATCCCATAACATGTGATCATCTTCCAACATCTTGCACATAACTTAATTCAATCATAACTTCGATCTCGTAAGTTTCTCGCCGTCCACCTAACACTCGCATTGCATCAAGTCATTGCGCATCCGACCGCAACAATTCTCCGCAACGTCTATTCGCCCAACCGTTTCCTATCTCTCGCATAACTCAAGTCTTTCATCCAATCATTCATAACATTTGGCCTTAACGACATGGACTAAGTCAACATGTCACAAATTTCTTTGTCTACAATCCGTACTAAGTCTCGCACGCAACTATCTCAACACGATCCACGTTCTCGAACTACCACGTGCATCGAGTCTGGGGCTACCCCCGCTAGGTAACTTATCCAGACATCATGCTCGCGCTATCCCGACACAAGAGGTCAACTTGAGTCTACGATGCTCAAAGGCAACAATCTTTTCGACACAAGGTCTCTTACGATACGCCCATCTCCTATTCTCGACCGAGTACGAATCCTTTACTCAATTCTCGAATCAATCCCGACTAGTTCGTTCCATAACATAGATCGCACTCAACACATAGCCTAATCGTTACCCAACCCGATCAACGACATAACTCTTAGGGTCGTTCTATTATTCGTCGCTCTCGCGCATTACAGAATTCTCGCAATTGCCTTACCGCATCATTACGCTAAGCACGTTCCGCGACACCTATTCAATCCAACATAACTTTTCTTGATCATATCGATTCTAGTACTCGCTAACTTTCGAGACACGATACTCACTCGCTTAAACTTACCCTCAACATGCACTACATCATTCCTTATCCTCGACGAAATTTCTTAGCGACTTCCTTAGGGTCGTCCTATGGGACTTCAACATTCACTTGATTTGGCGGTCAAGTCTTCTAGGGTCATCTGCCCCGAAACTATGCTCGATAATTGAAGATCATCAACGAGGGACAGTTACAACGAACCATGCTATACCTATCGCGGAGCCAAATCAATTCCCGACACTTCCTATGGGACTTTACCCAATCCGACATACCAATCCATAATTTATCCATCCCCGCGCCACTGATGCACCGCTAACTACTCGAATCACTCCTGCATTACCGTCGACAATATCGCACAATCCTCAATTTCACCTTCGCATCAAACCACAAGTCCATATCAAATTTGCCACGCCTTGCAAGTTCGATAATCCCCGTTGGATGAATCACCATACCAGCGCTCACGCAGAATGATCGTTCTAATTTGACGTGACGCATGTGCAAGGCTGGTGTTGCGCTCGCTTAAGACAAGAATGTCAACATAGTGGTGATCCGCGAAGCAATCAATCACTTCCGTTTTCTTCCGAGCAACATCCATCCACTCTCAAATTCTCCGAAGCGTTTCTACCGTTATTATCCAAACTGCCATCAACTTAACTTGCATCTTATTCATCCAACAACAATGCTCAACATAATTTTCATTCATTCGATCAGAGTATCCCCGAGTTATTGCATATCGTCTTTGATACGCCTCAATACCATCGTCGATATGCATAACTTGAACATCTTCCTTTCTCATAAGCTCAAATCTGTTGCAATCATTGCCATTATCCGAACTCGAATACGAATCAAGTCTCGCACTTATCCATTCTCAGATCCCTAACTCGCACTTCCAATTCGTGCTACCGACTCCTCGCGCTAACTCAAATTCGTTCGTACGATTTCTTCGTACCTACTCGACGCGTTCCGACTAAGTTTTCGTACCAACTCAACATAAGTTCGACCGGGTCGACTATTTCCTCAACGTAACATTCATTCGTATATGCTCGGCCTTATCGTTCAACTTATACTTAACGAATCCTCGTCCGACGTATCCTCCGTAGGTATGACTTCACACACATAATCGTTCAACTCAATTCATCGAAGCATACTCGCATCGACTTCTCTCAATCATTCCAACTCGAGTCCCGGTACTACTTCGTCCGTTGAGGGCAACATATCATAACAATACAATCGTCTCGACGTAACCTATCGCAAGCCACCAACCGGTTTAACATAGCTATCGCTAAGTGGTATACCATATACCAGGATCGAGCCTATCGTTATCGATACAATACTTCACCATACTTGCTCGCATAGTTGGTATTGCATATACCACTCGGAATCGAGTCATTACTCGACATCACACTTCGCATAGGTCCGACTTCTATCTCAACTTAACCGTCCCGTATGGCGATCCTTCTGATCCCAGCTCTAACGTTAGCCCAAGTTTGACACACATTCGATCTAACCGTACCATGGCGATCATATCGACCACACCCGCAACATTCGCTTATTCAAAGCTCAACGCGACATTTGGCCAACATAAACGTTCGCCTACACAACTCGATCTCGACTTAGCGACCAACTCGACTCGTACAATCGCATCCACGATCTTCCAATCTCGTTCGTTGCAATCGTACAACAACTCATTCTCGATACTTAAGGTTTTTACCCAATCTCGCGCAACATATCGCTATCCATCCGCATAGCCATACAACACACAATCATACCATATCGACTCGTTGCACCGATGCAACGAACGATCCACGACTTGCTGCACCCCGTGCAACCAACAACACTAACCACATAACACGCATCGTCTCATATCTCGACTCGCTGTACTTCGTGCAACCAAGAACACATATCTCTCGTACCCCGTGCGACCGACAACACATATCTTCTCGCACCCCGTGCGACCGATAACACATAACTCCTCGCACTTCGTGCGACCGATAATACATAACGCCTCGCACTTCGTGCGACCGATAACATAACTCCTCGCACTTCGTGCGGCCAACAACACATAGCTCCTCGCACTTCGTGCGACCGACCACACGTATCATTGCACTTCATGCAACCAACATCACTGTCACGACCCGATCCCAATTTCTTGGGTCGAACCGGATCATGCCCAGCCTGCACCGTTGTTGAGACGGCGGCAGTAAGCTGTATCTCCGTTTGCAGGTAACATCAACAACATAATAAAATTGCCACAACTTTTATTCGATTAATAAAAACTTTTACAATAGAAGAATTTCTTACAATTGAAAATTTATACAATTATCATGAAGAAAAACTCAAGCAACTAGCTCCTTAGCCTCAGATCCTCGTGGAACAGGCAATCCTCAGTGTAACCTAAAAATGTTGGTCTCCAGTCAGGAGGGAGCAAAGTACAATTATGAAAATCTACAATTCAACTAATAATTAATAATTTGCAATTATAAAAAATTTAGAATGCAATATTTTCCAACAGTTCTACAATTGAAGTGATTTGAGTAAGTAACGACTATGACCGGTTTGGGATGATTCACTGATATGATCCAGCCTATCCCCGTGTGTGAGAGGGGTAAGCTCGTACAATCCTATTACTAAAAGTTTTAGGGTATTGGTCATAGACGCTACACTACTTCCCCAATATCCCGAGTCAATTAGATTCAATGATGCAATGAGACAATAACAATCAATACTCTAGGAGAGAGTTCCGTGTAGCAATGTGGTTTAAGCATGCAAGATTACTATTACTAATTAAATTGCAAACAATCACAACTGTACTTGCCTTGGATTATGACTGGAAAAGGATTGTTGGAGACTAGTACCGTCCTTGAAATCCTACAATTGAGAATCCTGACTCAGCATCAAAAATTGAACCATTCTAAGTGTGCTAGTTACAATCTCTAGAATTGGTCCTAGTCCAGTTTTATGTTGTTACTAAATTACACGCTTATCGAGATAGTTTCTATTAATCAATTGGCGAAGGAACTAAATCATGTTAACATTTATTTGAGAAAATTCGTGTTTTCCGATTATTTCGCAAAACTTGTATTTTTGTAAAAATTAGGTTTTTCTTTTAATGAGAAAGACGTGAATTTGTTGAATTACAAACTTGTAATTTTCCTAGTTATTTATTGTGAGAAAATTATTTTAATTTCTATAATAAAATAAATATTTATTTATTGTTTTACGTGTTTTACGTCAACCAACAAACCAGAAAACAATAAAAAAATACTAAGCTATTACAAACTTTACACACCAGCAGGAATGAATGGGCTTATGCCCTTACAGACCATTTACATAAATTTAAATAAGAGAAAACATTTGGTTAGTCTTTATAAATTATCCTACAACTAATAATTTAAATTAAATTAAATTGATTTCGAGTCTCAGACTTTGGTCCAATCGTCATAAATAGCTAATGCCTCAACGTCCGGACGGAACCGGTTTCGTTTGCATTTAGCCCGAGGCCCATTGACCGGTATGGTCGTCGCCCAAAAATCCTAATTGTAAATATTTCTGAAAACGATTTGAAATTCATTTATAAAATTTGGGCAGCATTCCCTCTATATTCGGGATAACCCAAAACTGGGAAAATGTGCCACTATCACCATTTATAATCTCATTCCAAAGAAAACCCATTATTTTACACCAGAATGCACCAACAACATATTTCCGAAACGTAATCGGAAAACCCGAAGTATTATCGGAAATCCCGAAACTAACTCGGAATATTCAAAGTAAAAGAACCAGAATATTAAAACTCGAAAAATCCGAATTAAACACCAATCCTCAATCCCAGAATTATTTCCAAGTAAATCTCGGAAATTCCGAAGATATAAACCACAGAACACACAAAGTCCAGAAAACCACAGAAGTTCCGAATCCGGAAATTTTTCCGAAACAAATCTCGGAAATCCCGAGATTCCGCAGACATGGAAAACCACACAGAAAAATACATAAGCATTTCAGAAAATCCGAAAAATGCTACGTCTACCAGAAAATCGAATTCCCGAAGGAAATCGAAGACCAAATTATCATCATGGACTACGACGGGGACGAACTACTGTGTTTACACAGAAATTACCCAAAAGACGGAATCCGAAGGGTAGCCTCGGACTCGGAACGGAAACGGGATCGGACTTGGGAACCGGGCACGGGCACACACGGAGGGAGCGCCGACCGGGGAGCCGCGCGGGTCGGTTTCGGCGGACGGCCGTGCGGGATCGGGGACGCCGGGCTGCGGGCGAGCGGCGGCCGGGACTAGGCGCCGGTGGGCGGCCGGGCTAGATCGGGTTCTCCGGGAAGCTCGGGCCGGCGGCTAGGGCTAGGAGTTGGGGTTGGGGAAGATGGAGGAAGGGGATGGTTGATGGAAAGGAAAGAATGAGGAGAAAGGGTTTTATAGGAGGGGTTGATGTCGGTTACCGGAATCCGAAGGAGCGGCCGGTCACGGAATCGGAAAATAGGAGCCGGCGGTTAAGGAGCTCGGCCACCACCGAAATCCTTTCGGTTTCTCTACAGAGCATTTAGAAAGAGAAAGAGAATGGAATCATTTTTTAATGAGTTAAAGGATTGGTTAATGGGTGTTTTAAAGCTCCAGCTTCAAAGTGTGCTGGACAAAAAGTTTAATGGAATGATTTAATGGCTAAGTTTTAATGGGTTAATATGGGTCTTATAACTAATGTTTTGGGTAATAAAGACATGGGCTTGTGGGCTTTAAGCCATGGACTAAAGGCTCAAATGGTTGATGGGCTTGAGCTTAATGTAAAAATGATTTTAGTTTCATGGGCTTTAAGAAAATGATTAAAAGCTTAAATAAGGAATGGGCTAAAATGAGGAAATGAATTAAAGATTTAATTTAGAAAATTATAACTAAACATTTTGTAACTCTAAAAAAAATATTAATTTAAAATATTTTTTAGATTCAAATTGGGTTCGGGTCTGGGCCAGACAAACAAAAATCCAAGTTCATTATTTTCAAAAGAATTTTCTATTTAATTAAAATTAATAATAATTGCAATCACACATTTAAAATAATAATAATAAAATAATCACTAGACAAATTGCGGGTTTCACAATCACCATATTCGTTGCACTTCGTGCGACCAGCATTCCATAACTCGTTGCACTTCGTGCAACCAACACTCTCCGATGGCACCCGGAGATAGCGTGATAGTCACGACATACTTGTGGCAAACGTACTCACTTAATATAGACTTATTTATGGAACATCCAATGTAGCGTCGAGCAGATCCATGAGCCATGCGGTTGCGGAAACAACTTAGATTCAACTGAATATCGATCTCGAAGCAACTGAGGGTCAAAGAGATTCACGCACGGTCCAAAGGATGGAACCGCTCTGATACCAACTTGTCACGCCCCGATCCGGGAAATCGCTCGTCCTCGCTAGATTTAACCCGAATCATCGTCCTCGCTGGGACGTGATGCCGCACGAGCCTGGAGTTGCGCTCGTGCAAGACAAGATAACAGGTTCACACAGAACTATCTCAAATCGATAACATAAGCAGCGGAAGGAAACAAAGTAAAACATAAGAATCTCTTTTATTCATATTGAACTGAAGGTTACAAAGGCTCTGAATAGCCCAACATAAAATGCCAATTGGCTACAACGCTCATGATCTCTCTAGCTCACAAAGGATTACATTGTTCCATACATTATGCCCCTTTATAGCCACCAAGTAGTCTTCGGCCGAACATCTCATGTCGCAAATCCGAACGCATATGCGGAAGCTCCTCTTGAACGCCAAGGACTCCATGCCTCGGCACGTCCAAGCCAAGCTCCGCCCCGAGTCGATCATAACCTGACCTGCACATAAACTAGTGGGGGATTAGTGCTTTCGTCCTCGCTTCGCACTGATCAAGACCCGCTCGCACCCAAACCAAACACTTAATCATTTAGTGAGCATACATCATAATTTGGTGATCTTTCTATTTAGCCTTAGGATCGATTTCATGGCAATACTTAAACATAGCACGTTATCATAAATGTGTCCCATGTCGTGTTCCTGCAGCAGATACAGTTAGACATAATCTGAAACATAAACATAGTGTTCGTGCTCATCTCCGTCCCATTTTCCTTAGCCTGCATTGGTTAGAACTTAACATAAGCAAACATACGATTCGTATCAACCGACCAATCATAAACGTAAACATATGCATAATGGGTGGCAGACCCTACGTCACCCAGCTCTCATCTCAGCCCACCGGCCCTATCTATATGAAGGTCGCGGTATTTCGCACCGTAATGGACTTGGCATCTCTTATGTGTAAGCCTACAATCGCTTCGATACGGGTTGCTAGCCCAGTATCCGAAGGATCCCAAACTTACGGATATCATAGCTGTCACCCTCACTTTTTCAGTTAGGGGTAAAATGGTAATCTTCCATTTTATATTATTTTGGGAATTTTATTTCATGAATATTATTATTTAATTATTATAGGAGTCGGGTTCGAATTTCATCGCATTCCAAGTTAATTCGGGACCCCGGTGAATTTCGACTTGAGCTGTAATTAGCCTGTTAGCTAACCATGGCCCACCACACTAAAAATTAGGGTTTAAGAGTTTGGACTAGTTTCCCATGAGTAATTTAGTTTAATTATGATTTTTATTTATTTTTAGCAACTTCCTAAACCTAATTTGGATTAATTTAGCATGTAGGCTTAGGGAGGGGCAAACTTGTAATTTACAAGTGCCCCTCACCCAACCATGTTGGCCGGCCACCTATAGGCAGCCCCCCCCCCAATATTTCTTCTCCACTAAGTCACTCACTCTCTCTCTCTTCCAATTTCATTTTCTCCTCAAGCTTCTTTTTCTTCCTCCAACCTACATCTAGGTATGTTCATATTTTCTCCATTAATTCTCTTTTGCATATAGTTCTTCCACATTAAATGAAGAGGGGAATATCCTCTTCCATTTGCCCACAAATTTGTAGATTTTTCCTAGAAATATAGTTTAAGGATTATTTATGGATTTATCCTTTTTAGAGAGGTATATATATATATATATATACATGTGTATTTGTGTGTGTAGAGGAGAGTGGTAGTGGTGTTGAGAGTGTGTATTTATATATATGTGTGTATGTGTCTGTATATATATATAGATATGTATGTGTCAGAATGGGAAGGAGAATGAGAAGGAGAATAGGAAGGAGAATGAGAAGGAGAATAGGAAGGAGAATGGGAAGGAGAATGGGGAAGGAGAATAGGAAGGAGAATAGGAAGGAGAATGAGAAGGAGAATGGGAAGGAGAATGAGGAAGGAGAATGGGAAGGAGAAAGAGGAAGGAAAATGAGGAAGGAGAATAGGAAGGAGAATGGGAAGGAGAATGAGGAAGGAGAATAGGAAGGAGAATGAGAAGGAGAATGGGAAGGAGAATGAGGAAGGAGAATAGGAAGGAGAATGAGAAGGAGAATGAGGAAGGAGAATAGGAAGGAGAATAGGAAGGAGAATGAGAAGGAGAATGAGGAAGGAGAATAGGAAGGAGAATAGGAAGGAGAATGGGAAGGAGAATGAGGAAGGAGAACAGGAAGGAGAATGAGAAGGAGAATGGGAAGGAGAATGAGGAAGGAGAATAGGAAGGAGAATAGGAAGGGGAATGGGAAGGAGAATGAGGAAGGAGAATAGGAAGGCGAATGAGAAGGAGAATAGGAGTTTGAGAATGAATCGGAGTTCGGGTAGTCGGATTGACTTGAAACTTGGGTGGCATGTTGGGTACACCCCACAAATATCATATTTGAGCCGATTTTTGGCTCGGTTGACCCAGAGTTGACTTTTTACCCAAAAGTCAACCGTGAGTCAATACTTTGTCTAGATTTCACCAAATCCAAACTAGAGTTGACCAGTTGACCAAAAATCAACTGTTAGTCAACATTTGACCAGTTTGACCTAGAGTTGACCTAGAGTTGACCAGAGTTGACCAGAGTTGACCAGTTGACCGAAAGTCAACTGTAGGCCAACTCTTGATCCCGTTTGACTTTCTTCGACTTGTTTTGACCCGTGATGCCTGGTATGACCTAGGATTGACTTGGTTAGGCTTAGATTGACTTGATATAACTTGATTTGACCTAGATTGACTTGACAAGACTTAGTGTGACTCAGTGAGACCTAGTTTGACCTAGATTGCATATCATTCATTGTAAATCATTCCTAAACTTGTTTAAACCTAAATTAACTTACAGTATCTCATATTTAGGTCTTCTGATACCGCTCTGAGCATTGATATACCATACAGCTCAGGACAGCAGGCGAGTACATTCACTGATAGTTTTCATTGTCTTGATATTTGCTATATCCGATTCAGTCGTAGTGTCTTACTTGATTCTCAGACACGATAGTGCACGGACTAGTATTGTCGGATTCCTATCATGCGATGTCATTCCTGGATTTCTTGGGATACTGGTACTTGCTTAGTCTTGATTCTTGTACTTGTATTGACGCCAATTCCTGAAGAGGACTTGCTCCCCTCTTTGGAAATTCTGCGTCATGACGTGCTATGTCCGGATCCGTATACTATTCGGGGAATGGGGAATATTATAGATAGTGTGATCAATACCCACCTTGAGTTACTACTTGTATCATAGCTACACCCTCACCTCACGATGGGTATAGCCTGACCTGTGCTACTACTTGCTCCATAAGCTTACCATCCCGGCCGGGCCGAGTCCACGTACTTGTAGTCGGTCGGCTGGAAGCCTGATACTTGACCCATACCGATCACATTAGGCTATAATGTTCGAGGCACATTTTATGTTTTCTTTTTCTGTCATATATCCTGTTCTGTCTACATTCAGTACCTTCTCACCATGCATGATATACAGTTACTCACATGCTTTACATGCCTTTACATTGTACCTTGATTGGAGATTAAGTTCTGCTCGGGAGAAGAGTTACAACCCCGGGTCCTTGTTTGGTTTAAGGGTTGTGACTCGGCTTCCGAACGGTTCCCAAGTCTTCGCATATCTTTGTCTTGTAGTTCATTACACTGTCTCTTATAGAACTTGTCAATTCACATGGAACTGCTGTTAGTGTTTGTACTTGCTCATTTTTCTGACAGGATACCGTTATGATATTTTACAGATGTTTCTGAGACAGATGGAGACTCAGGCCAGGGCAGTGGCCTGATAGATTGGCCACTAGATTTTATACTCCCTGAGTAGTTAGCACTTGTTAGGCTTGACTGGACTGCGATCCAGCTTTAGATTTTAGAATGTAGTATTATATATTATTCTGTGATGTTACATTTAGTTTTGGACTTGTGTGGATCTCGAACTTATTTCTTGCTTCATCTATCATATTTTCTTTCCATGCTATCTACCTTAGTTTTACATTTGTGATTGAGACTGTATTGCTATGTCACCTCCATTCGGAGTGTATATACTGTACAGGTACCTTTATCTGTTTAGTTGTAGTATTCTAGATGACCTAGACAGCGTTCTACCGTCGATGCTGCGGCGTAGGCTGGACGTACCCACTTCTCGTGCCCCTAATCAGGGTGCGGGTCGTGACACGTTTTTGTGGCGGCCCATGCAGGTCAGTGTCGCAATTAGTGCGATCTCGTAATGGTGCTCGACTTAGAGTGCTAATTACGAGCCTGCGATTAGGACATAGGATCTAGGGTATGATAGGAGTTACTCAATCACATTTTAGGAAATTTTTCTGATCTTTTGATTACCATGACAACTCTTCTTGCATTTGAATTCAATTGTCCTCCTTTGATAATATCTTATCTTGTGCCATATTGATCTTTTGGGTTCAATTCGTCTTCAGGATGACAGTGACTCATTCTCGGGCAGCAGGGCCTAGTGTCCCAGAGAGGTCAGATCCGGGAGGTCTTCCACCTCCGGCTGCAGGAGCTACAGTTGAGAGAGCTGCCACCTCAGTCCCTGCCCTTCAGGCAGGAGCAGCAGCGACGGTTCCAGGAGGTCTTCCACCTCTAGCAGCGGGACTGTCCATGATCGTTCCTGATATTCTTCCACCGCCGCCTCCGCTACCGACAGATACTCAGGGGATGATGGCCCTTCTGCAGCGGATATTGCAGACTCAGAGCACGCAGGCAGACCTATTGCGGCGGAGCATGGAGAACTCCCATCAGCTGGCGATGGCAGCACTTGAGAGGGTTGTACCGAGTACAGTTCAGGGTACCCCAGTTCAGCACCAGGGACCAGGCCAGAGGCAGGCTACTCGGTGCGCTTTCTGCAGGAGGCCGGGGCACACTAGAGAGGCTTGTAGGAAGAGGTTGGGCGTCTGCCTATACTGTGGGGCGCCCGATCACCAGCTGAAGGATTGCCACGCTAGTGGAATCCGAAGAGACCAGGACAGAGTACATCAGGCACCTGCACGTGACGACCAGCAGCAGGGTCAGGGCAAGAGGCAGGCCATCCAGTGTGCCTTCTGCAAGAAGATGGGGCACACTCGAGAGGATTGTAGGATGAAGCAGGGAGTTTGTTTATTCTGTGGAGCTCCAGACCACCAGGTGAAGAACTGTGCTGTCCGTACAGCCAGACAGGCAGGCCAGGACGGAGTGCAGCAGGCTAGAGGAGGCCAGCAAGGGCGTGCTTTCGCCATGACAGTTGAGCCCACTCAGGCAGAAGCAGAGCAGATAGCAGGTTCCAATCTTTCGATCTCCTTTCCGCATTTGCCTTCTTATAAACTGTCTTGAAATTCGATTCCATATGTTCCTTGATCGTTTGATAAAATTTTTGTCCCTATGATGTGATATTTTCTGAGATAAGTCGTATGGGCTAGGTCACCTCGATTATGAGATTTTAGAATCCTCTAGGGTCATGCTAGAAGGCAGAGTGAGGACATATAGTCGGACTATGGACGTATTCCTAGGGTGTGGGAATTTAAGGTTTTCGCTGCCAAGCTAGCGACAATGCGAAAATTTTAAATACCATAATTCTAGAGGTATGTACCGTAGCTGAGGACTCTGTGATTATCGTAGCCTTGCTCACTGGCATGACGAAGATTCTGAGTATCATGATTATTGGACAGACGCATACGATTATCAAATTGCATGAATTTTCTGTGTTGTTTCGTTTTAAGTTTTTGGATGATTCTTTTAAGGTGGATAGACTTATATTTGAGAGTAATTTTAAATTTTATAAATTTAGTCAATTAATTCCTGCTTGGACTTTTGAGATTTTACTATTGTTTGGTTTTAATTTCGAGGACGAAATTTTTTTAAGGTGGATAGACTTGTCACCCTCACTTTTTCCAGTTAGGGGTAAAATGGTAATCTTCCATTTTATATTATTTTGGGAATTTTATTTTATGAATATTATTATTTAATTATTATAGGAGTCGGGTTCGAATTTCATCGCATTCCAAGTTAATTCGGGACCCCGGTGAATTTCGACTTGAGCTGTAATTAGCCTGTTAGCTAACCATGGCCCACCACACTAAAAATTAGGGTTTAAGAGTTTGGACTAGTTCCCCATGAGTAATTTAGTTTAATTATGATTTTTATTTATTTTTAGCAACTTCCTAAACCTAATTTGGATTAATTTAGCATGTAGGCTTAGGGAGGGGCAAACTTGTAATTTACAAGTGCCCCTCACCCAACCATGTTGGCCGGCCACTCATAGGCAGCCCCCCCCCCCCCCCCCCAATCTTTCTTCTCCACTAAGTCACTCACTCTCTCTCTCTTCCAATTTCATTTTCTCCTCAAGCTTCTTTTTCTTCCTCCAACCTACATCTAGGTATGTTCATATTTTCTCCATTAATTCTCTTTTGCATATAGTTCTTCCACATTAAATGAAGAGGGGAATATCCTCTTCCATTTGCCCACAAATTTGTAGATTTTTCCTAGAAATATAGTTTAAGGATTATTTATGGATTTATCCTTTTTAGAGAGGTATATATATATATATACATGTGTATTTGTGTGTGTAGAGGAGAGTGGTAGTGGTGTTAAGAGTGTGTATTTATATATATGTGTGTATGTGTCTGTATATATATATAGATATGTATGTGTCAGAATGGGAAGGAGAATGAGAAGGAGAATAGGAAGGAGAATGAGAAGGAGAATAGGAAGGAGAATGGGAAGGAGAATGGGGAAGGAGAATAGGAAGGAGAATAGGAAGGAGAATGAGAAGGAGAATGGGAAGGAGAATGAGGAAGGAGAATGGGAAGGAGAAAGAGGAAGGAAAATGAGGAAGGAGAATAGGAAGGAGAATGGGAAGGAGAATGAGGAAGGAGAATAGGAAGGAGAATGAGAAGGAGAATGGGAAGGAGAATGAGGAAGGAGAATAGGAAGGAGAATGAGAAGGAGAATGAGGAAGGAGAATAGGAAGGAGAATAGGAAGGAGAATGAGAAGGAGAATGGGAAGGAGAATGAGGAAGGAGAATAGGAAGGAGAATAGGAAGGAGAATGAGGAAGGAGAACAGGAAGGAGAATGAGAAGGAGAATGGGAAGGAGAATGAGGAAGGAGAATAGGAAGGAGAATAGGAAGGAGAATGGGAAGGAGAATGAGGAAGGAGAATAGGAAGGCGAATGAGAAGGAGAATAGGAGTTTGAGAATGAATCGGAGTTCGGGTAGTCAGATTGACTTGAAACTTGGGTGGCATGTTGGGTACACCCCACAAATATCATATTTGAGCCGATTTTTGGCTCGGTTGACCCAGAGTTGACTTTTTACCCAAAAGTCAACCGTGAGTCAACACTTTGTCTAGATTTCACCAAATCCAAACTAGAGTTGACCAGTTGACCAAAAATCAACTGTTAGTCAACATTTGACCAGTTTGACCTAGAGTTGACCTAGAGTTGACCAGAGTTGACCAGAGTTGACCAGTTGACCGAAAGTCAACTGTAGGCCAACTCTTGATCCCGTTTGACTTTCTTCGACTTGTTTTGACCCGTGATGCCTGGTATGACCTAGGATTGACTTGGTTAGGCTTAGATTGACTTGATATAACTTGATTTGACCTAGATTGACTTGACAGGACTTAGTGTGACTCAGTGAGACCTAGTTTGACCTAGATTGCATATCATTCATTGTAAATCATTCCTAAACTTGTTTAAACCTAAATTAACTTACAGTATCTCATATTTAGGTCTTCTGATACCGCTCTGAGCATTGATATACCATACAGCTCAGGACAGCAGGCGAGTACATTCACTGATAGTTTTCATTGTCTTGATATTTGCTATATCCGATTCAGTCGTAGTGTCTTACTTGATTCTCAGACACGATAGTGCACGGACTAGTATTGTCGGATTCCTGTCATGAGATGTCATTCCTGGATTTCTTGGGATACTGGTACTTGCTTAGTCTTGATTCTTGTACTTGTATTGACGCCGATTCCTGAAGAGGACTTGCTCCCCTCTTTGGAAATCCCGCGTCATGACGTGCTATGTCCGGATCCGTATACTATTCGGGGAATGGGGAATATTATAGATAGTGTGATCAATACCCACCTTGAGTTACTACTTGTATTATAGCTATATCCTCACCTCACGATGGGTATAGCCTGACCTGTGCTACTACTTGCTCCATAAGCTTACCATCCCGGCCGGGCCGAGTCCACGTACTTGTAGCCGGTCGGCTGGAAGCCTGATACTTGACCCATACCGATCACATTAGGCTATAATGTTCGAGGCACATTTTATGTTTTCTTTTCCTGTCATATATCCTGTTCTGTCTACATTCAGTACCTTCTCACCATGCATGATATACAGTTACTCACATGCTTTACATGCCTTTACATTGTACCTTGATTGGAGATTAAGTTCTGCTCAGGAGAAGAGTTACAACCCCGGGTCCTTGTTTGGTTTAAGGGTTGTGACTCGGCTTCCGAACGGTTCCCAAGTCTTCGCATATCTTTGTCTTGTAGTTCATTACACTGTCTCTTATAGAACTTGTCAATTCACATGGAACTGCTGTTAGTGTTTGTACTTGCTCATTTTTCTGACAGGATACCGTTATGATATTTTACAGATGTTTCTGAGACAGATGGAGACTCAGGCCAGGGCAGTGGCCTGATAGATTGGCCACTAGATTTTATACTCCCTGAGTAGTTAGCACTTGTTAGGCTTGACTGGACTGCGATCCAGCTTTAGATTTTAGAATGTAGTATTATATATTATTCTGTGATGTTACGTTTAGTTTTGGACTTGTGTGGATCTCGAACTTATTTCTTGCTTCATCTATCATATTTCCTTTCCATGCTATCTACCTTAGTTTTACATTTGTGATTGAGACTGTATTGCTATGTCACCTCCATTCGGAGTGTATATACTGTACAGGTACCTTTATCTGTTTAGTTGTAGTATTCTAGATGACCTAGACAGCGTTCTACCGCCGATGCTGCGGCATAGACTGGACGTACCCACTTCTCGTGCCCCTAATCAGGGTACGGGTCGTGACATTAATATACATGTATTTGTATGTATACGTATTGTATATACATATATATGTGTGTATGTGTGTGTAGGTGGGAGTTTGGGTGAAATTGCATGTGTATATATGTATATATGTATGTAGTTATGTAATGTGTGTGTGTGTTATTGTGTGTGTGTGTGGGTTAGTTTCCTGTTCCAGGAAACTGAAACCCCCCCCTGTGTTCTCTGTGTACACACACACCATTCCCCCTTTGTATCTCACCCCACTCTCTCTCTATTTCATTCTCTCTCTCTAATTCACTCACCCTCTCATTTTCCCCTCTCTATATATATGTATTATATATATATAAGTTTTGTATATATATATATATATATATATATATATATATATATATATATATATATATATATATATATTTATATATATATATATATATATATATATATATATATATATATATATATATATATATATATATATTGTATTAGATTATATATTGTGTCTCTATATATATATATATATATATATATATATATATATATATATATATATTTTTTTTTTTTGATATATATATATATATATATATATATATATATATATATATATATATATATATATATATATATATATATATATATATATATATATATATATGAGTATTACATAGGCTATAGGCCTATGTAGTAATATTTGTATATATATATATATATATATATATATATATATATATATGTAAAGTTATATATATATATGTATATATATATATATATTATATAGGTATAGATACCTGTATATAGTGCCCTAGGATTTCTAGCCTATGGCCCATGGTTAGTAGGTTTAGACTTGACCAATAGGTCTAGTAGACCTAGATTGACTAATAGGTTGACCCTTGTTGACCATTGTTGACCAGAGTCAACTATAGGTCAACCTTGACCTAGAAATGACTTGGATGGACATAGAAGGGACTAGTTGACTAAGATTTGACTAAATCCTAGACTATTAGCTAGCTAATTAGGGTTTAACCTATATGAGTATATTGTGACTAGGATTATGTAGATAGTCCTATGTAGTTTAAGATATGTATGGGGTTAAGTGGGATACTTAGGAGTTGTGTCATAATTTGTGTTAGCCTTAGAGAATTGACTAGAAGTTGACCATTAGTCAAGATTGACCTAATTACCTTGTTGACTAGTCTTTGTTTGACCAAAACCTTAGTCGGTCTAAGTTTGACCTAGACTTGACCCAGATTGATCATATTGACTAGTATTTGACTAGTTTGATTTGAATGTTGACCAAGAGTTGACTTTAACCTAGATTTGACTAACCTTGACTTGTTTTACCTTGTTTGACTTTATTTGACTTAGTTTGATTCCCTGTGACCTAGTATGACTTCCTGTGACCTAGTTTGACTGTTGAGTTGACCAAGAGTTGACTTTTGACCAGATTGACCTAGAATCATGTAGTATGCATTGTATACTCTATTTTTACTATTGTGGATATGTTGTGACCTGTTTTACTCTAAATAGGACTCTGTGACACCAGTTCGGACATCTATTCATATCAGTCATACAGGGTGACAGGCGAGTACATTATCTGATCTTTTCATACTTGTTAGGATTTATATTCTTGCTCTAGAATATCTTACATGATGCTGTCACGTCATTATCACGGATTGGTACTATATGGATCTTGTCATGCGATGTTATCTTCCTCGGGGTGCATCAGATACAGTTGTCATGTGCTTTTCATGAACATCTTGTATTTCATGTACACCGCTTTTATGTATACTCTTGTGCAATCTTGTACTCTCATGATCACGTGAGCAAACATGATAAAAACCTCTTGTATAAGGTTACGTAACTTGACTGGATCCTTGTGTATTGATTGGGGAGGGTGAGTAGGAAATGGTTATGTGATCAAAATCCCATCTTATACAAATTCTTGTGAAATCTTGTGAAATCTTGTATATGTCCTAAATCCGTTTATATAACCATCTCATGCTCTAAATCACAGGTTACCTACAGTTCTTACTTATCGTATATATAGATATTTCCAGTTATCAAATCTCTCTCGTTTTTATATATATTTCTTTACAGTCCATGTATCTTACTCTATGCATGCTTTACATTTTCCAACATGATATGAACTGCGTGAGATGTATTGTGCTCGTTCCTGTCCTGACTGGACCTGTTGAAAATATTACAGATGATGATGGTGACTGTCCTACCTTCTATGGGACACATGAGGGTGACCTTCAGGAGCCTGTGGAGCATCTAGCTCAGTAGATGGTGCCTAGTCTAGTCTAGTGTTTATAGTTTTCATTTTGTATCAGATTGTTCCGATTGTTAGTTGTGACTTAGTTATATTTCAGGTTTTGTACTTATTTGTGTTGGACATCTACCTTGTGTAGTGTGATAACTCTATTTATATTTCAGTTCCTTTCTTTTATCTGATTCCATATCGTGCTCTATCTTTCCTAGACTTGTGTTTGAGATATAGAGTTGAGATGTTATGTTATACCTCCGTGCGGAGATGACAGGTTTATATATCTTGTTGTTAGATGTTAGATGTTATAGATGACCTATACAGCGTTCTACCGCCGACACTGCGGCGTAGGCTGGACGTACCCACGTTCTCGTGCCCCTAATCAGGGTGCGGGTCGTGACAGCGCGGACCGGGGCGCTGGGGTTTCGGGAAGAAGAGGGTTTGGTGTTCCTGGAGGGAGTTTGTGAATGGGAGAGTAAAGGAGATGAGGTTCTGTCGGGGGAAGTTGAGGGAATTTGTGAGGGAGAGAGGTTTGGTGTGGTGGTGTTCTGAAGGGGGAGTTGGAGGAAGGGGATATAAGGAGAGGAGTTGGGGTGTTAGGGTGTGGGTGAGAGGGATTGAAGGGGAGAAAAGAAAGGAGTAGGGTGAACGTGGGAGAGGAGTTAGGGAAGAGTAGTGCTGGTCCCTCGTGGACCAGCTCCAAGTTATTTTTTTTTTAAACAAAACCAAATTAGAAATTAAGAAAGTAGGATTGGGTCTGGGTTCGAGTCTGAGTCAACAACCAAAAAATCCAGGTTTAATTATTTTTAAAATAATTTTAACACTCAAAAATAATCCTAACAATAAATATAATAATAATATAATACTAGTATTAATTTACAAAAATTGGGTTTCACATCTTCATATCTTGATCTCTTGGGTTTCTTCGTCAATAATTGTTGGAAAATGGATAAAGATGATAGAATATTCGGTGGCATATTATTATTTGAGTCACGGAACCGAAAGTCTACTGCAGTCAGATATATCCTGGCGGGGTAGGAATTCTAAGTAAAGTGATTTCAAATGGCCATATGTTCTCGGATACCATAGCGACTATATTCCATTTTCACATGATTATTGACTCTTCGTGAATCATAAAAATTTGTACTTTCACCTTGATTTGACACTAGCATCTTCCTGGTAGACTCCATACACCCTCTCGATCAATCTTGGCAAATTCTTCTTGCATTTTCTGGATAAATTATTTGATTTTTTTTAATAAATCGTATTTATATCTTGATCGTGCTTTGTGTAAACTATGATCCTAGTCATGCCTAACTGATTTTGAATTTCATGTCGTTTCTGTATCGTTCCGTGCTCTTCGAAATTTCGAGGATGAAGTTTTTGTAAGGGGGGAAATTTGTAACCTCGCCTCCCAGTTTTTATAAAATTTTGAATATTCCTAGCACATTTTATTGATTCATCATTTAAAATTTTTATAGCATTTATTTTGGTGTGCAGGTTAGTTAATTGCTAAATTGCTCACTAATCTAGAGTTTTTCCTAACTAACTAGAGTGGGCCCAGGATCTTAACAACCTTTTAACAATTATAACCAACTTTATAACAAACTTTTTGGAATAGTTGCAAGTAACATTTTGTCTAGGGGTTTATTGCAAAATCCCTTTCCTTATCTATTTTTTCCTATTTTAAGCTGGAGAGAGAGAGAGAGAGAGAGAGAGAGAGAGAGGGGGGGAAAGAGCTCTGCTCATTCTCAGTTCTCATTTCTGAGCTCTCCTTCCATATTCTCGTTCTTCCCCAATTTTCGTTCGTCTAACCCTAACTCTAATTTTTTCTCTTGTGGTGGCGGTGGCCATGGCGCTGGCGACTGAACCCTAGCCTGAGTCGGAAGACGACTAGGCGGCAATCCTCCAGGCGTTCGCTCCTTCGACGATAACGATGACGAAGGCATCCGGCGCTCTCCTCGACGGATGATCGGCTTCCTGACAAGTACCTGGCGGCGATCGACCACCCGCGTGGCTACGGCTCAGTTCTCCACACCTCGATGAAAGCCGACTTCTACGATGATGCGCGATCCTCGGCAGAGCACGGCCACCACAACAGTGTTCATCTCCAGCGACTGACAGATCTCCGACGACCCCGCCATCCTCCTCCAGCGACGTCGAGGTGAGTATCGACCTCAAATTGTTCAGATCTGTTTTGGTCTCGTAGCGATCTTGATGAATGATTAGTGTTAGTTCTTCCTGGGTTGGATTTTGGTCAGGACTATAGATCTTGATCGGGGGAGCAGTGATCGTTGAGAAGAGGCAGGGAATTGTGCATTTTAGCTAAATTCTGATGCGAAGAAGATTGTGTCCGACACTTGGGGACGTGTCCTAGATTTCAGCAGATTTCCTTCTTCTAGATTTATTTCTTCCAGGTAATTATGCTATCATCTCTGTCGATTCTTAATTCTCTACTTTTGTTCTTTGAGTGCGGGTGTGTTTGCCAAGGTCGGTCGGTTATGGCATGGATTATGTCAGCATGCACCCGTGGTTCTAGCTTGTGGTGTGGCTTGTGTTGCCGTAGCAGTATCCATATGTAAGTGACCAGGGCTCGCCGTGTCCAAGCAGTGTTGGTGTCTGTGTGTATCAATCGGTTACGTGCAATCCAGTAGTTCGTGTCCAAGCTATTCGTGTTCATGTACGTGGACTCACCTTCAATTCAGTGGGTGTTTTCAAGTGACGAGTCGCGTACAGGGATATTCGAATTGAACTGCAGTGGCTACTTCCTGTTTTATTCTTGATTTCAATTGATTATATATTCTTTCATCTAATTTGTATATTCTTTCATTAGATTTGTAATCCTTCCCTAGCTTTCAAAATGACCGTTGGGATTCAAATTTGCTCGGCTAGGCTTTCTGTAACTTGGTATGTTCTGTGTATGGAATTAGACCTTGGGTGTAGTTGCTGGACCTTGTTGTCTATAATATTCTTTCTAGGTTGGGTTATGTATTATGGTGGGTTGGGTTTAGTCTTGTGTGTGTGTGTTCTCTCATTTTGGAATCAAGTGCAGGGAGTTTGGAAGGGCTTGAGCTTGTTGTATGTATAGTAGTAAGCTGAGTTTCAGTTGGAATTTGAAGCTTTGTGCCGTATATATTTGCAGGTGTTGCCTAGTGTTTGGGGTATTTGGAGAGGAAGCTTAGCAGTATTGGTTTTCTTGGCTGTGCCGAGCAATATTGAGTATAGGGTTTTGCTATGCATTTTCCTAGGTTGCAGGAATACAGTAGTTGGAAGTTTTGAGCTTTAGGAATCATTGTGAAACAGGGAAGAGCTCCGCTTTGTCAAATTGCTGAATAATGGTATAAGTCAGCTAGACCATTATGTGGTTAAAATTCTTCATGTGGCTAGTTGAGTGTTCGGCTGGGAATGGAATGTTGTATTGGCATGACTAAGAATTTGAATGGGTACTGAAACTTGTGTATGTTTAATTCTTGCTGACATTATTGAGTAGTTGGGCTTGATCTAGGCAGCTGAGTCAGGATGCTTAGTCTATGAACCTTCATTTCAAAGTAAACTTGTTGAGTTAATGTGTAATTGCGGAGCTCAGTATTGTGCAAGTATTTTGAGTTAAGTCCAGATGAATTAGTCCTGGGAGTGATAAATGAACTTTTAAACTAGTCAAATGGTGTCTAAACCAAACATTGACCTTAGAAGCATCTGGATTGGTAATAGTAGCTGTCACGACCCGCACCCGGATATACGGGTACGAATACGTGGGCTACGCCCAGCCTACGCCGCAGTATCGGCGGTAGAACGCTTTCTAGTACCCAAATAAATATACACCACATCTAGAAGGCCTATAACTATAAATATACTCTAGTCACATCACAACAGCTAGGAATGATAAGACAAGAAAGATAACTAAAGCACAAGAACAACTAGAAACTACTAGAAGGAATCATAAGACAGGAAAATAAAGAAGGAACAACAAGCCTAACTAAAGATAACTACCAGGCAACTCACATAGAAGAATAGTGAGATCCACCTCAGCTAGCAACATCATGAAGTCCAATACTGAGGACACAACTACTCCTAAAATTTTGTCAACATATCCAGTCAGGATGGAACGAGCACAAATCTCAAATAACAGTTCTAATTAGACGATATTGAAAATGTAGCAGTAAATAGAGAGAATATACTAGGTAAAGTAGAGCGTACATGCATCCTGACAAGGTATATCAAAACTGTAATAAGATAAGACAAGAGAACAGTGCATAACATGTACGAAAATCTGGAACTGCTATCTATATGAGTTTAGCACTAATTTCAACACGTGATCGGCTTAGAACTTGATACAATGTTTGGCCTGGCTAATCATACGTGAGTGTATGATTAACACTATACAATGATGATACAATAATACTGTGGGGTATTGATCACATATCTACGCTAACACCCCCATCCCTGACTAATATAGTGGATCCAGTCATGACACGTCATGACACGCCTTCTCTGTGAAGTAGCTCTCCTTCACAGGAATCGTGTCTATACAATGAACAAGGAAACAATAAAGACTTGCACAAGGCATACCATATATAAGAGGAATAACATCTTATGACGGGATCCAACAAATACCAATCCGTGTGAACAAGGTGTCAAGAGAACAAGGATATCTACACTAAATACTAGAAACAAAAACGATATCATAAAACAGAATTATTATCAGAGAATGTACTCGCCTGAGATCTGGTAGAATATGTCAACTGTGTAATCTGGCTCAGAGTGAAATCACAGACCCAAAGATGAGATATACATAAGCTAATTAGGGTTCAACAGTATTAGGCATGATTATATAGGTCAATCTCAGTCTACTAAGTCAAACTAGGTCAATCTAAGTCAAGGGTTGACTTACAGTTGACTTTTGGTCAACTGGTCAACTCTAGGTCAAACTTGACTAACGTTGACTAACAGTTGACTTTGGGTCAACTGGTCAACTTCGGTCAAGTTTTGGTCAATTTTAGGCTGCGGTTGACTTCCGGTTGACTTTTGGTCAAAATAGTCAACTGGGTCAACCAAGGTCAAAACTAGTCTAACCTAGGTCAAATGTTGACTCTTACTTCGACGTTCAGTCAAAGTAGTCAACCATGGTCAAACTGGGTCAAATCTAGTCTCCATAACCATCTACAGGGTCAACACATTCAATTTCAGTGGTTGTGAAATCACTGGAATCAAAGTGTCTCAAGATACCACAAAAGGACAAGATTATAATAATAGGATAAAAACCTACAGATGTTGTCGGATGGTAAAATAACCATTACCAACGTGTCCAGAATGGTCAAATCAGCTAGGATAGCCTGTCCATAAGTCCAATTTGGACACAGGGACAAAAAGGTAATTTCTGGTCAAAACGGTGTCCGTGTCGGACCCGCTTTGTACCGAAAAATGTGCAAGAATACTAGTCTACCAAACCTAACAAATTATATGTCCACGAATCCAGAATGACGATGCGAACCCAACGGTATATCCAGAATTGGATTCCATTGACCCGATCTCAAATTGGTCCGTTGACCAGGACATTGAAATTCTGATTTGCACGGAAAAGCGTGTCGGAGCCAATGTCCTCAAAACTCAGCAAATTATATGTCAACGAGTCCAGAATGACGATACGAACTCAACGGTATATCCAGAATTGGATTCCAATGAGCCGAACTCAAAATGATCCGTTGACCCGGATAATGGTATCCGACTTGCACCGAAATACGTGCCGGAATCAATGTCCACTAAAACCTAGCAAATTATATGTCAACGAGTCCAGAATGACGATACGGACTCAACGGTATATCCAGAATTGGATTCCGATGAGCCGACGTCAAAAAGTCCCTTTGACCAGGACTGTGGGGCCCACTTTGCACCGAATTGCGTGCCAGGGCCCACGTCCTCCAAATCTAACAAACTTTATATGAAAACGTGCCAGAACGACGCCACGAGTCTACTGGTAGTGTCAGAAATTGAATCCGGAGTCCCGGATTCAAAAATGGAATTTTACAAGTGCAACACTAAGAATTCGAACGACCAACTTTGGCGTCGAATTCGACCGACCTAACAAGCTCAAACTGAAATAAAATCTAAAGGGGACAGAAAGAGGGTTATACCAGCTTCGCATAGGAACTGGTAGCACACAAAACGGAGCTGCGACGACGAAGATACGAACCCGCGAAGTTGGCATCGCAAAACTGTCCAAAAATATTACAAATTAAAACGTCAACTTGGTGGCCGATTTTGATGTATCAAACGACGAAATTAATGGACGAAAATTGAGGGGAGTGAAGTGCTATATACCGAGATTGCGACGGAGCAAGGAGTTCGCCGATCCAACGGTCGGATTTCCCGAAAAATGCGAACGAAGTCGCTGCCCCGGAACGCCATTTCTGGATTCAGCCCGCGCGCGCGCCGACGGAATCCCGTGCCAAACGCACGAATCGGGCGTTTCTCGCGCCGGGGACGCGGGGACTCGTCACGGGGGCCTGCCGAAGGTGCGCCCGGCCGAGTGGGGAGGCTCGCCGGCGGTGGCGGTGACCGCGGCAGCCGGTGGCGAGCCGTGGCTGCTGTTGCTGCACAGCTATTGCCGCTCGCTGCTGCTCGCGTTGCAGCTGCTGCTGCGGCGCTGCTGCTCGCGCACGCGCACGGCGGCGACGGGCGGCGCGGTCGGCACGGCTGCCCGACAGTGGTGGCGAGCGGCGGCGGAGGGTCGAGGGTGGTGTTGGTGGTTGTGTGTGAAGGTGGTGATGGTTAAGTGGTGGAGATGATGATGATGATGAAGTGGTGATGAGGGTGGTGATATTGGTGATGGTTGTGGTAGTTTTGAATGGAAGAAAAAAATAAGGAAGGAGTGAGGAAGAAGAAGAAGAAGAAATGGGGGGGGAGTTGTGTTCGGCTGACAGTGATGGGGGGGTGTTTGTTGACTAAGGAGAGAGAGAAGATTAATATATTATGTTATATATGTATATATATACATATATAAAGAGAGGGAAATAGAGATATTATTAGAAAGAGAGAGGAGAGAGAGAATGTTAAGAGAGAGTGGGGGGGAGTTGGCTGTACGTGTAGGGGGGTTGTCCTGATGGGAGAGAGGGAGAGAGAGTGAGGTGAGAGAGTATTAGATATTTAGAGAGAGAGATATTTGTATAGATATATATGCATATATATTATATAAAAGAGAGAGGTAGAGATATTTACATAAAATAACGTATTTTCAAATAGGAAAAAATGCAGACACATCAGGGGGATGTATGGGCAGTCATGGTAGGGTCCACGCCAAACTGGGTTGGACGTTGGACCAAGTTTGGACAAAGTCGAAGCCAAGATTTAATTAATTTATAAATTAAGCAAATTAAATCATGGATGAAATAGGAGCACAAAGGAGATCGAAATTGTGGCACACAAGTGGCACCTGCATAGTTTACACAAAACAGGCCGGGGCCATATATTGGGTCGACTGGATTGGACCGATGTCAGGCCCGAAATTTAAATTGGAAGTTAAATCACAATTTACGGTAAATAATAAATTGGTCTAAATGACCCGAAAGTTACGCGAAGCAAATGGAGTACAAGGGAACAAGTTTGAGTGGGACACCATATATCAACATAAAGGTAATCTTGTCTACTACAAACCCCATAAAAAAAGTTTTCAGAGACTGGCATCCCGGATGCTCCAGAAATCAAGGACACGAAAAAGAGCATTAATGATCAAAAATTAATTATATAGAAATGAATTATTAAAAATAATTCGTTAGAAAATTTGAAAAATAATTCACGAAATTCAGGGGGCTTACAGTAGCAGGGGAAGAACTAAGTTGGGCTCAAGTATGATTGTGAATTGGGTTAGGACAGTCCAAGAGCAGACTGGTATTAGTGTAGGTTATGGAAAAGCATTCAAGCAAGATCTTGTCAACTGACCTTGTTTCAATCAAAGTAATTATGTAGTTGCTAATTGCTAATGGGCTATACCTTGGGTCATAGTCTCATCATTTTATTTGGGTTATGTCTTGTTAGGATGGTTAGTGGAGGGGTTCAGAAGCATTGTTACCATTAATTACTATTTACATTAATATGATTATTATTTTATGATCATTAGATTGCCAAGATTTGTAGTATGTATAAATTTATTTTTAAAAGATTTTCAAAATATATATTTTTTAGCTAATATGATAGAACCAATAATTCTTGAAATAGAACTAGATTGACATCTCGCTAGCTTGCTAGAGAGTATGCTACGAAGTAGAGGAGTTAGTAACTTAGCAAGCATTTAATTAGTGGATTTATATTGCTTAGAGATTAACCAACTTGTACCTAAAAACAGGAGGACATTCAGCTCCATTCATTACCCGTACTTTCTCGGAGCAAGGCAAGTACTTTCTATGGTCTTGTGCATTTGCATATCTTGTACTTCTCTTGATGACACGATGTGACACGATATCTTGTACCCTTATACTTCCTGTTCTTGTACTTACTTGTGTCGGAGAGAGGAAATATACTAGCTATGTGACCAAACTCCGGTTCTAATATTCATGTAGATAGCTTAGGCCTCGTATCGTGCACGCGGGTCCTAAGCCATACCGATATTCATGTACTCCTGTACATATTTTTGTACTTACCCCAGCCGGTCACATAGGCTAGTTGTATTTCAAACATTGTGCACATGACATATCGTGTACTTCAGGTTCATGATTTATATTTTTGTACTATATTTTCTGTATTTACATTCATGTACTTTCATGTTCTTTTCATGTACTTTATATTTTATGTTCTCCTGTACTCATTTTTATATCATGATGTTCTTGTTCATTACCAAGAATTTTACTTTGCTCCGCTCCTGACTAGATATGTTGCAGGTGTACTTGCAGGATATCATTCTACCATATGGGCCAGAGCCCGGGTCATTAGCTGAGCTGGATGGAAACATGACTTAGCTAGAGGCTTCAGGTTTAGACTGTTTAGCTTTACTCTTAGATATTATTTTTAAGAGTTCATATTATATTTCATTCCTGATGACTCTGGTACCTTTATATTATATAGATTTGTGGATTATGGTGATCTTTCTGGGAACGTTTTATAGATGCTGTGATTGTGCACATTCATGTTTATCTGGTTAGATTTTTCTAGTTTGGTACAGCTTACTCCGTCGTATCTAACGACAAAGGCTGGGCGTGTCCGACTCGTGTCCGATTATTCGGGAGCAGGTCGTGACAGTATCAATATTTCAGACTGAACAAAGCTCAGAATAGGGACTGGACTGCACTACAGTCACTGAACAGTGCTCAGAATAAGGACTGCACAATAGGTATTAACTGCACAATCGATTTTACCTGAGTTATCTCTGCTGCTAAATGCTATGCATGACTGCATCACAAGCAAAATGGAAAAACATATGCATGATACCAAAAAAAAGTTAGGATTCTAAGAAACATATGCATGATACCAAAAATATTTACCTGGATCAAAACTGTCATCATTTTCCTGACATCCTTTTAATGCCAAAGGTTTCCCACGTTGAAGCAGATCAAAATCAACACAAATTCACTACTCAAGAAACCTAAAAAAAATTACAAATATATCTCCATAATCCTACCTAGGAGGAATATCCGCCTTGTGGTGCATATACTTAAGTATTCAGAAAATGGAAATAGTACATAGTCATAGATATACAGGGAACAAGATATATAGTTGAGAATGCTTGCTGTTGCAGTACAGACAAAGACAATATAGTGATTGAAAGCCAAGTATATACCAAC
>JANAVB010033914.1:145000-156462 GCA_029216955.1 Iris pallida | reverse complement strand
GTTGTCTATTGAAATAATGATATTCGATAAATTATATTCTGCCACGTCCACATTACCTCTGAGCAGATATAATGAATATAATTATTTTCTAAAATTAAGAAATATATCATGTCCTGTACCTCTGAATATATTTTCTATCGCTATTATTTATATCTGAATAAGATATGCAATAAATAATAGAACCACAAAAAATGTCTTTTTATTGATCAGAATTCAAGGCATTACAAAAAATACTGCAAAACAAGAAGATACAAGTAATCTTTCTATTAGGCTGGCAATGTCATCAAATTGGTGATCTGCTGCTTCAGAATCTGCAGTTGTTCTTTACGGGATTCCATCACTCGCTTCCTGGCTTCAACCCTCTAAGTAAAGTACTGTGTCGCTCAGAAGAGCTATAGAACATGTCTCTATTGTTCGGGCCTTTCTTGATACAGATCTTTTGTCCGTGCATGTTGAAGGAGAGTAATGTCCCAGTCCATCCTTGGGATGGCTTGCATGAGCATATCGTGCTAAAGGGAGGCATCTAGCAATGTCTGGTAACAAGATTAGTTTCTCTTTCCTTTGGAAAGTTCTCTGCTCAACGCGGGGTCTTGGCTGAGAACTTTTGTCAATGGCTTCACCAAATAGGAACATAGTTTCTTGTGAGTGATGGCGTCAGCAGACTGCAAGGGCTGCCCATTCATCAAATAAAGTCTCATTATCCTGTGCTATCAAGATAGCTTGGCGAGAGGATAGAAGGCATATTGTGGAAGAGCACATGGGATAAGTCTTCTTTGAAATCCGGCTCAGCTAAAGTTCCTGTGAAGACTTCATACTCAGGATCCTCTCTGGTATCAACTGCATCAAACAGAAAAAGCAAAATTCAGTACAAGTTAAGTCAGAGATTCTGTCATCAGATTGTGCAAACATCAGATTGTGCTGACAAAGCTTGCGCAAAGCAACATTTGCGCCGACAATCTTGCGCAAATCAGCCGATTGCGCTGACTTTTGCCAGCACAATTCAACCGATTGTGCGAGAAAATACTCTTCATAAAAATAAAGAATATTGGGTTCGTGCAACCTAAGCCCTCAAAAGGGTGGCGCAGTATGATCACATCTCTAAAAAGATATGGATTTTAAGATTCAGTAAAGTCGAAAAAAACCCTAAAAAGGGGTTTTCGATCGGGTTGTCTACCTCGCAAAGCAGGGTGCGCACTTCGTGTCGGAAGGACGCGACGCCACCCGAGTCGAAGACTCGGCGGGGGCCTTGCCCTTGTCGGCGGCGGAGGAGCGCTTGGGACCATGGAGATCGACGGAAGAAGGAGAATCAGGAAAGCTGAAGAAGTTTTCTCTTTTGAAAGATCGAAAGCAAGTAAAGAATGACAGTGATAGAACGGAGAACTATTTATAGTTTTTCAAGACGAACGGCCGCCTCAGATTGCGCTGAATAAATAGGGTTAATCCCTCCGATTGCGCAGACAGCATCATCACATGCGCAACTTGATTGAAAATTCAAAATTCAAAGTATTTCGAAACTTTGAATAAGTTCAACTTTCGAAAACTTTGAAGGGGGTCTTGTAGGTCCTAAAAATCAAATTGCATCAACAAAGTCATAAAAATCAAAAAATACATCTTTCAAATGAACTGCACAGAAGTCAGATTGCGCACCATCCCGATTGCGCAGACTGGACTGCGCGCACTCTTAAGTACGCAAGCTGACGTGGCAAATATCATTATTATCTGACAGAATCAGATATTCTAACAACTGACAGCACGAGAACGAGGAGACTATTCGTTTATTGTGTAGCACGGCGTTCGAGGACAGCTGTACATGCAGCGCAATCGGCCAGGCTTTCTGCTGTGCAGTCTATTCCTGCGCAATCTGAATTCAGCACAATTCATGTGGCGCACTTCATCATGACAATTGACAAATATACACGTGGCATTCATGCCATCAATTGCTCACTACGTGGCAACCGTTTATGCACGATCATGCATTTCAATCAAATGATGCCATGTGTCCAAGACAGTTAGCCTACGATCAAGCAACTACCAGCGCAGTCTGGTGTTGCGCAATCCAGTCCATGCACAATCCAACTTGCGCCATTCAGAATAACTGAAAGTTAGTTATTTCCAGAACTCTATAAATAGAGTTTCAAGTCTTCATTCAAGGAGAACAGACATAAAGTTCAGAAATATCAGAGAGTTCAGGAGTTCTTGCCCAAGTGCTGCTGCGTTCTTCGAGACTTTTGCCTTCAACTTCCAAGGCTATCGTCTTCAAAGTTCACATCGTCCAAGGGATAAAGCAATCGTCATCTAGATTGGATTCCTACAGTTGTACTTTCCCAGAATTCTTGTAATCTCTTTACAAAGTTTGTTGAAATAAATTTCATACTTTTGTTTTTGCAAACAGTAGCTTACAGGCTAGACTTTCCACCTGCATTAGTGGGAGTCCGTAACGTATTTCACGTGTGCAGTTGAGACGGTACATGGCGGACCCTAGCCATGTACTCGATCATTAGAGATCGAGGTAGGCCTACTCTTAGCTATCCAGAATAGCCTATGAAGATTCTGGATCGACGAGAGAAGGTACTGAGGAACCAGACGATACCTTGGTTCGCGTCGCATGGAGGCATCATTCTCCAGAAGAGTCTACCTGGGAGAGGGAGGATGAGATGCGCGAGCGATACCCATATCTTTTTGGACCTTGAGGTATGATTTTCTATCCTACTCATCTGTTTAGTTTCGCCTTTCAATTTTGAGGACGAAATTCTTTTAAGGAGGGTAGACTTGTACTACCACATTTTTAGATTGAGGTATTTTGGTCATTTTTGACTTTTTGTAAAATTAAATTTTTATTAATTAACTATGTGCTAATTATTTAATTAAGCCTTAACCTAGAAGCTAAACTAATCTAGATATGACCATGAGACTAGATATTACTTAAGGACCTTCTAAGCTAAGTGTCAAGATTAGAAATATCTAGATATTATGTTAGTAGGATATTTTGGTTAGATATTATTAAAGGTAAACCTAGTTTTGATATGAGCCTTAGATTGGACTTGATTTACCTAGAGAGAATCTTAGCCACACATCTAACTATTTGCCTAACCCTAAATTCATGTGCTTGGCTGGCCACAATGGGAATTACCCCCCTATAAGTAGCAACACATAAACCCATCTTGCCTCTTTTAACACCTAAAAGAAACCCTAATCTAGCTCTTCCCCAATTTCTCCTATTTAATCCAAATTGATCCCAAATTGAGTCAAATCAATTGTATCATCATCCCCAATACTAGAGGAGGCTAGTGGAGGCTTGCTAGCAAGGTTTGAGGACCATTGAACCATAGCAATTGGTAGAGGAGCTCATTCCTAGGTTTTTACATTGAGATTGAACTCTCAACAGGTAAACCTCTCTAAACACTCTAAAATCATGATTTCTCTTCATAGATGCATACATCTAGGTGTCATACCCCTGTAGACCAAGTTTGGTAGGATTTTTATGCCATTTAGTATGTGTATCGGACACGTATCGGTATTTTTAAATAGGTGTTTGATGAAATGCCCAAGTAAACTGTTTGTTCATAATTTCTGAAACTATTTACATAATTTGATAGCCCTATATGTGAGGAACACAAGACCTTAACTCTGAGCTGGATTCTGTGTGTCCGTGTCCAAAATGGACACGAACCGACTGTATGAGGCCACGCTGAGTGTCCTGCTGCCACGCTGTTCGTGTGCGCTACACAGGCCACATGGTAGTGTGCCACTTGGAGACACCTTGGGGCAGTGACTGACAGGTCATCCCTCGAGTCACAGAGCTTCTCGTGTCGTGTCGGACACGGTATTGGACGCGCGCGGGTTATACACTGTGCCAGTGTTGTGCTTTTGGCCTACTGATACATGGTTCGTATCAGCAAGGACACGTTGTGGACACATTATGACATGTTGATTTGGTAGCCCTACATGTGGGCTACGTGTGTTTGTGGACACGTGGACTCACGTATCTTGTGGCGTGGCCACGAAGCATCGAAACCACCGCACGAGGATACTGAGTTCATATTCACTGATGCTATGTTTTAATTGAAATTCGACTCTCGTGTCCAGGAATGTGGACACGAGACATCCCTACTGACACATATCATATGCCATAATGCATGTACACATTTAATTTGATATTTATTTAGGTTTTCAAAAATCAATTTGGGTTTGAATGTTGGGGTTTCCTGTTTTACTGATACTTATATATTCATACTGTTTTATGAGTTCTAGATATTTATATGAAGTTTTAAATAAAATATTGAACTATGATTTTATGATAGATACTGGGATTGATGCCTGGGTTTAATTGTTTTAGAGCTTGTCGACAATTGAGTTCTTTCATCCTTAAATGAACTGTGATGTTCAAAACTAAACTATTTGTGAAAACTGAGAATGAGGCAAAGTAAACCGAGTTTGGTTTTATACCTTGGCTTACCTATTTTAAAACCTGAGTTCCTTTCAAATGTTAACTGAGATTTAGATAAATGACAACTGTTAACATATATGTAAACTGAGAATGGAATATTGGTTTTAGTTTGTGTTTTAGGTTTTTACCTTGATATTCGAATATCAGGTTTTGATATTTTAAACTGAACTGAGATGTCTACATGTAGACAACTGAGAATTTATTCTCAGGATCGAGTTTAACCTGAGTTGGTATGTGATATACCTAGGAATGTTTGGTTGCTAGAAATCTGAGTTTAAGATTGGTTTACTGATTTTTACTCTCTATAATATGTTAGTTATTGAATTTGGAATACCTGAGTTTCTAATACAAATGTTAACCTGAGAGCTTTACCTTACTGTTCAGTACAATATAAACGCATACACCTCACTGTCCACTCTAACATGTGAATACACACAAACACTCACTTTTATAATCCCTTTCCTTATATATATATATTATATATATATATATATATATATATATATATATATATATATATATAATATATATATATTATATATATATTCCTAAATATATCTATGTATTTGATATATGTGAATGTGATTATATAGGTTGAGTTGTTATATAGAGTATATGTACTAGTGATATGTATATGTGATTTTGGTATACTTGGTATACATAGGCTTTGGTGTTGGTTAGGCCTAGAATTGTATAACCTAGATATTGGTTAGCCTAGAATTGTTTAGACCTAGAAATGTCTAACTTAGACTAGTTTGACCTTGTTGACCAAACCCTAACTAGTTTGACCTAGTTTGACTAGGGTTGACCTAGTTTGACTTCTAGAGTTGACCAGAGTTAACCAAGAGTTGACATTGGCCCAGATTAACCTAGAAACATGTAGATGCATTGTACTCTTCAAATTATAATTCTTTTGTATACAACATGACTTGTGTTGCTCTAAATAGGACTCAGTTACCTCGCTTCGGATTTTATTTTCTCATTTTATATTCTCACGAACATTCAAATTTCAGGCGAGTACATTCTCTGATCGTTTCATACTTGTTAGTATTTATATTCTTGCTCTAGATCACTTACTTGATGCTGTCACGATGTTATCACGGATTGGTACTATATGGATCTTTTCATGAGATATTATCCCCCTCGGGATCATCGGATACTTTATGTATGTGTTTCGTATACATCACGTATTCTTTGTTCTCATGTTATTCATGTATACTCATGTGCATTCATTACTTTCATGTACTTTTATGTACGCTCATGTACTCATGTGCTCTCGTGTACGGCCATGTTCTCCCATGTGCTTCATGTATAACCAATCTATTCTTGTACACTTATGTGATTCATGTATTCTCATGTTCACTGAGCTCATCATGTATATTCATGTGTACTCATTTATTGAGCCTACATGAAATTATGTACGTAACATAACTTGAATGGATCCTTGTGTATTGATTGGGGCATGGGTGAGTAGAATTAGTTATGTGGATCATATCCCCAGTAGATTATTCATGTGAACTCCACAGCTTATTCATGTGCAACCTAACCTGTTTCCATAACCATATTGTGCTCTAAATCACTAGTCACTTTCAGTTCTTACCTATCATGTATATATTTTAGTTATCAAATATCTTCCTATTTTCATGTACATCTTTTCTTACAGTTCATGTATCTTACTCTTTTGCATGCTTTATACTTTTCTGCCATGTTATGAACTGCGTAAGATGTATTGTGCTCGTTCCTGTCCTGACTGGACTTATTGAAAATATTACAGAGGACGAGGAAGACTTATGTACCACTTACTACGGAGCCCACATAGATGATACCTGTGAGCTGATTTCACAGGAGGACCCTTCTTGTTGTCTTGTCTTATTTTGACATTCTGAGATGTATTATTTTTGGATGTTATTGTTGTGTCGTATAGACACTTAGACTTGTTTCCCTTCTATTTGTATTTCTTTTGGAGATTATCATATCTATCGTGTTGTTTCTACCTTAGATTGTGATTGAAATGTACCTTCTATATTGTCCTCCGTTCGAAGAGTATATCTTTTGCAGTTACATTTATACTGTGTTAGATTTTGTGACCTAGGACAGCGTTCTACTGCCGACACTTCGACGTAGGCTGGACGTACCCACTTCTCGTGCTCCTACACTGGATACGGGTCGTGACAGATGCCGAGCACTGATCAAACGATTTCCCCATGCACGAGCACCTGTAATATTGCCCACAACATGGGTAATACATCAATAATGTACTAGCAAACGATGCTGGCCTAACTTACCTAAGAATATAACACTAAGTAATCATGTTATCGAACATTATTAAAAGTGGTCTTTTTCGTTGCCTTATGGTCAATTTCATGTTTATAGCCGACAAGAAATAAAGTATGCAATTCTAATAGCTATTATAATATAAAGCAATATGATATCACCCTTTGGTGATTCTTACCCATGGTCGTATAGCCATTCCTGTACATTATAATACTTACTCAGCCTGCACAAGACATTGTTAGAAACAATATCATATTATCATAATTATCACTATTCAGGTGAATCTTACCAACAGCCGACATCCTTCCCTGTAATTGAGTAATCACTTACTCTTCCTGCATAAGTTATCATTAGCACTTGACCTATCTATATGAAGGTCACCGACTACACGCTATCTTGGACTTATGGTTAGACGGCTCCCCTTTAGCGGCGGGTAGCTAGCCCAATCCGGAAGGTTCCCGAATCACCGTGCTACTACTTCAGTACGAGGTTCTCCACAGGACGAATCGGTTTCCAAGGCCTTGGAATACCGTTCGAGGAACCACCTTGTCGACAAGTTGTCCATGACCATACAAATATATACAACTTATCTATAAAAAGACATAATGCATGATAAGGAAAACTAAGTAATTAAGTCATTTTTCCCAATCATCCATCTTTCTCATCATATTCATCTTGCCATCTTGCCTTGAGCCAACGCTCACATTATCATCTGCTCAATCCAGGGTCTTAGTGTAATCAATATTCTACATCGGGGATAATAAAATGCTGATTACTCAATCTCCTTCCCACTTCTTTGATACCAAATATTTTTCCAACCAAAACTCAATGTACTCACCACCCAATTCTTAGGACTTAGCATCTGTTTAGCATACGATCATTCAGACATTATTCAAGCATATTACTGTCCAGTTCTTGGGTTATTATCTATCATCTATTCATCGAGCTAAGGCTCGATATACTCACCGCCCAAATATTTGGGACTTTTCTTTACCTGACATGTATTTCATTGCATAACACGCAAGCATACAATTAATGAAATAATATGCAACAGCTTTCGGGTCATGTGATTAATTATCTTTTATTACCTTTCCAACTTTCATGCAAGGTGTTATTCAGCAACTCAACGAGTAAACATAGCATACAATCCTTTTATTAAGCGTGAAGCTAAAGGATGTTCGAAGGGTTCAACACTACTCATATTATAAGATGATTCTCGCCACGATCGCATAGCTTCCAAGTGATCCTTTATATTTCCAAGTTCCAACAAGGCTTCATCGAACTAAACATCCGTCATAAGGCATCTTGCGGGTCGGGGCACTACAAAACTGAACCCACATGTTATTCCAGGTAATCAAATTTTATGTGTGGCGGCAGGCCATGACAGACGAATTCAATGCTTTGTTGAAGAATCACACTTGGACACTTGTCACCTCTGATCCAAATTAGAATACAGTTGGATGCAAGTGGGTGTTTAATATAAAACGTCGCTCTGATGGTACATTTAACGCTACAAGCACTACAAAAAATATAGTATTTACGGCGCACAATTTACGGCGCACAATTGCTGCGTGCCGTAAATGACATGCTTTAATGGCACGCAAATCTGCATGTCGTAAAAGAGTTATTTTTTTCCTTTGATACGGATATTTGATATGTATGTCGTCGTTGTAAACGTATTTACGGCATGCATTTTTTCACGCCATGAATAACTTATTTACGGCATGTATTTGTGCACGCCGTGAATGATAACTTATTAATGCATGCATTTGTACACGTCGTGAATAATAAGTCATTTACGGCATGCACTTTTGCGTGCCGTAAATGATAACTTATTTATGGCATGCATTTGTGCACGCCGTATATATTGCAATTGATTCTCCTAAAAAACTTTTCCCTAAGTAATTGTTTCTCTAAAATCCCCTTCCAAATTAACTTTTCCTCAAAGTTTATGCAAATTAACTTTCTAACTTAATCTCCCTACTTAAACATCAAAACCATAACCCTACATCTAAAATAGAAAATATACTATAGGAGCCAACACCCAATCTTTCGATTCTCTCTCCTAGATTCCAACCTTTTTTATCCAAACTAGATCCGACCCGTAGGTAGGGTTTAAATTAAACTAGACCATATATATTCTCAAAACGGAGAAGGTTTGCGTCAAAATAAATCATATTTGACGTGAACTTAAACCCATAATCGATGCAAAACTTATGAGATAATTAGCTTTGTCTGATCCCCACCCCGTAGTTGCCTTAGAACACAATTTTGTCTCTTTCTCTGCAATTTACGGCGCTTTCTCTACATAGCTCCCTTTCCCGACCTTGCAATCTGGTGGTAAAAATATTTGCAACCAATTATTTTATATAACAATATATAGTTGTTGCAAGAAGCTTTAGATTATTAAGAACAAATTTTCTGTTGTTGCACCAGCGGAGCCAGAATTTAAATTATTGGGAGGTCGTACTACTCCATATAGAAATCTCTTAAAGTTATTATGTTAAATTAATAGCAAAAAAAATCAACCAAAATGAACAATAAAGTAAATTGAGTCAATATTTTCAAAGTGCTATAAAAGATAAAGTAAAAAATTGTACATAAAAAGTCTTCGACATATGTAAAATATTTATATTTAGCAGAAATGTCATGTTAATTAAAATCTTTAAAGTGTTCATATTAATTAAAATTTAATAGTAAAAAATACTAAAATTCAAACAAAAAAGAGAACAAATTGGATGAATTTTATTACAAGAAAGTTTTATATCCCCAACTATACCTAGTTGGAGGGATCAGACTTGAAATTTCCCAAATTTTGGTTTATACACCACTTTCCCCCTTCGTCTAAATAATTTGGGCACAAACTTTTTTTCCCACTAAATGGAAGGTGCTTTACCGACTCTCCTCCCCGTCCCCTCTCTCTCTCTCTCTCTACGAGCCACTTCTCTCTCCCTTCCATCTTTCGGAAGGGCTCGGGCAGCGATCCTGTCGGAGGCTGATGGAAGGACGGCGGCGTGGTCTTAAAGTAAGAAATAGGCTGCTTGATTGTTCTTGTTCCTTTCGAATTACTTTCTCCCTTCGAATTCTATTGTGTCATCCGCGGATAAGATGATACTGAGAAAGCATAATTGCTAATGAGGATCGAAATGATCGGTAGAGAGAAAAATCTGTACCCAGGTTACAAGACTCTGTTGTCCTTTAGACATGGTATGGTCTACATGTTTTCTTCATGTCAAGAGCTCTAGAATAACAACACCAAAGCTGTAGACATCGCTCTTTTGAGTCAATTGCCCGGTCAAGAAGCAGGCTGGGATAATTCTTTCACCAGAAAACTTTGTGACCTACAATAGTATAATTATTAGGGAAAAAATTTAGGGAAAAATTTCATGTCATACCAATAACTGATTTCCGAGATCAGTCCACTTAACATCACCAAAAAGAAGCATCCTCCATTGTCATAAGAGCCATATGAAGATCCTCCAAATGTCCCCATTTAGGTTGCCTTATATTTTCTAGTAAGCAAATATGAATTTTATTTTAGATATTTACTTCAACTACAATTTTAAAAAATAAAAATAAAAAGTATGTGTATGTGTATATGTATATGATTAACATATTTGTCAACACAAAATCATCATCTCTATATGAGCATATTGAGTCATTGGCACTATTGGATCCTACACCATACGAGCTACTTTGGTAAGGATCAAAGGATTAATTATGGAGTTACTTGAGAGGAAGACTGTTAGGCTAAAGGGCTCTCTTTTTTTTCTTGGTAGAATACAGTTCGAGTTTTGTAGTTTTAATTCAAGTAATTTGTAGAGAGGGTCATCAGACCTTGTTTTTGTTTGCATAAGTTCATTATATGTAATAAAATTTGTTCCTTGTGCTACCGCTGCTGGCCTTTTAATGTTATTTTTGTCTTTGGTGTGGAGATTTGGTGTTTACATATGCTGCTAAGAATGATGACATATTTGCAACTGATATATATATATTTATATTTATATATATATCAGAAAATCCCATAATTTATTCCGTAAAGGCTCAAAATGCCGAAGCCTGTACAAGTATACCCTTAGGCACAAAATGCCGACGCCTATACAAGTATACCCACAAAACACAAAAACAAACTGGGGGCCTAGTCGAGGATAGGCACCCTAAGACTAGTCTGGCCATGCGAACATGAGTCCCTGAGCTTCTGGCACTGCCTGATCACCTCGCGTAGGAGCATTTCTATATTGTACCGGTGCCCTTCATACCTCGCCTTGTTCCGATTCTTTCATAATACCTACGTTGCGACAGCCGCTACAATCTGGTGACCGTGGGAGGCGGATGCCCACCCAGCTAATAGATCTATGAAGCTCCCGTCCTTCTGAGCTTGTCTGCAACGTTGGGATAGCGCTGTCCAGACTTGCGGGAAGATCCCACTGGCGGAAGATGTGGTCAATGGTTTCCATCTGACGCTCTTTGAGCAACAATTGCAGACAGAGGCTAAGTTAAATCTGATGGTATACATAATGTCATCGGTCGGTAACTTATTTCTCATGGCTCTCCAATAAGGATGGACTACTTCTTAGGGATACAAGTCTGCCAGAAGGCAACGATGATCGGAGAAGGTGTCCGCGGCCGCGCGCCACTTGTCTGGCCGAACGAACAGAGAAATTACCTGCCGGGCTAGCCGACCATTGTAGCTCGTCTATCTGAGCTGATCTTCAGACCTTGGTGCCGGATGCACTCTTCT
>JANAVB010033914.1:0-140000 GCA_029216955.1 Iris pallida | reverse complement strand
AGTTGGATATAGTTTATATATTTTTTCATTGTTGTGTTATATATACATCAAATTGGATACAATGAACTAAAACACATTTTGTGTGTGTGCAGGTTATCAATCAAAAAGAAGAAGAGAAATATCTTCATATTGTGTTTGAAGCTTCTCCTCTGCAACCAATTGAGCTGAAATTTGACATAAAAGACAATTTACTATTTTTGTTCCAAAGTAGGGCAAACTATGAAACAAGCTCAATCATTTTTTTTAAGAAATTTGTATTGAAATACGGTTCTTAATTCAGTACTACAATAGTTTTTCTAGTTCATGCAACAATATGGTATGATATACTTTGGCATGGCCTTTTCTTTGTTATCAATGTATTTTGGCTACTGAATCCAATTATTTTTTATGATCTCATGTGTTTGGGTTTATTTGAAGGACTTTCCGATTTTATAGTTAGATTGGGATTACATATTAGTCAAATATTTCTTTAACTTATTTTTGCTATGTTATATACTTTGTTTACGTTTGATCCTTGTTTAAATAAATGGGCATTCATATAGAAATTATTATTATTATTATTATTATTATTATTATTATTATTTGACAGAAATATTCATCAAAGATCTTTTACGACACGCTACATATGTCATAAATGGTAAACATAATTTGGTGGGAATATCTTTTACGGCGTCAAAATGTATGCTATATTTGATTCTGCGGGATAGCTTTTACGACGTCCAAATGAATGCCGTATTTGTTTCTACGGGAATATATTTTACGGCGTGTAAATGTATGTCGTATGTGTTTCTGCAGGAATAGCTTTTATGGCATGTTAATGTATGCCATGAAAGATCAATTACGGCACACTAAATATGCCGTAAGTGGTTGTCGATATTTTATGAAAAAGCAATTACAGCGTTCATTCGTTTACATTTACAGTGTGTATTTTAACAATTACGGCATTCGCATATGCGCCGTAAATATTAGGGCCTTTTACGGCATGATCTTTTACGGCACCAAAATATACGCCGTGAAAGATCTTTTACGGCGTGTTTTGCATGCCGTAAATGATCATTTTTCTTGTAGTGATGCTCGCCTTATAGCGAAGGGATTTCGTCAACGATATGGTCTGGATTATTATGAAACTTTTAGTCCTGCTGTTAAACCTACAACGATTCGCACAATTCTCAGCATTGTGGTATCTTGTGCCTGGCCGGTTCGATAACTAGATGTCAAAAATGTCTTCCTTCATGGTTCTCTTTCGAAGGAAGTCTTCATGACTCAACCTACTACCTTCGTCGATCCAAGCCAACCTACTCATGTTTGCCGCCTCAATAAATCCATTTATGGCTTGAAGCAAGCTCCTCGAGCGTGGTTTCAGAGATTCAGCCCATTCATAATTTCCTATGGCTTTATCCAGAGCAAAGTTGATCCCTCCATGTTCACTCTCCATCAAGAAAACATGATTATAATATTATTACTATATGTTAATATTATTCTTACAGGCAACACATCTACTCTTCTTTAATCTTTCATCACCACGCTTGGATTTGAATTTGAGATTAAAGATCTTGGTCGCTTACATTATTTTTTAGGCATTGAAGCAACCTATCACCAAGATAGTATACATCTCTCTCAAACCAAATATGCAGTAGATATTCTGCATTACAGCAAGGTGACTGACTGTAAACCATGTGCTAGACCTTTGGCTGCTCGTACGGCTCTATCGACTTCTACGGGAAATTTATTAGTTGATCCAACCGAGTATCACCAACTTGTTGGTTCTCTTCAATACCTCACATTAACGCGACCAGATATAACGTTTGTAGTACACCATGTCTCTCAATTTATGTCAATGCCCAGAGACTCTGATTATGAGGCGGCCAAACGTATCCTTTGATACCTCAAAGGCTCACTTGATACTGGTATTCATTTACGACGGTCGCATACAGTGCACAGGCTTCTCACTTTTTTTGATCCAAATTGGGCAGGATGTCCTGACAGCAGGTGATCCACCAATAGTTACTATATTTTCTTGGGTCCCAATATTATTTCCTGGTGCGCTAAGAAACAACCCACTGTCTCTCGTTCGAGTGCTGAAGCAGAATATTGCACCCTTGCACATACATGTACTAAGACGATTGGTTACATCACCTTCTTACAGAGTTCCACTTTCCACTCCAATCACACACAATACTCTACTGTGATAGTCTTAGTACAACATATATGGAAGCCAATCAGTCTTTCATGCACGTACCAAGCACATCGAGTTAGATTACCATTTTGTATGAGAGCATGTCGCATCCGGCAGTCATCGTGTACACTTTGTTCCATCTACTGAGCAACTGGCTGATGTCTTCACCAAAGGTCTCTCCAAGCAACGATTTCAATTTCTAACTTCCAAACTCACCTCCATGTTGGTGCCGAGTTTGAGGAGGAGTATTAGTCACCATGAAGTTTCTTAGTTATAACAATATACTTTATAACCATATGTTGCTGAACAACCTACAGTTGTACCAACTTCATGATCATGAAGTGGTTTTGTTCTGTTATCACAAACCTATGTATCTATATATCGGTAAACTTTGAAAAAAAGTATTGCAGAATTCATTATACTCTTCCTCTTTCACAGAGATTATAGCTTCTTACTTCAATACCCATCTGGATTCAGTTTCCTAGCCTACCTTTCTAGCTCTGGAACAAATCGGATATCCAAGAACTTGCTTGTGTCATTGGAGTCATGTTAAGGATGGATCCAACAACAGCTTTGAGGAATTTACTAGCATTTGTATGAGTACTAGTGGAGAGCACTGCACAAAGGGGTCTGCCTATAATGATCCATGTTCAGCTTCCAAGTGGTAGTAAGTTCGACCAACCGATTAATTTTGAATAGATCAATACGATTTGCTCTGCATGTCGGTGAATTGGACACAAAGTCTGGGTTCCCAAATCAGACTGGAGAAGTGCTTCGATAGGAAGACATTAAGGTACTGAGGGAGTTCGTTGTGCTATGTATAGACCCACCACAAAGAGCAGTTCCAAGCATAGATACAATGGATTTTCATTCGATTCATTTGCATATGGACTCTCCCCATGGAGTGATTCTGCCCAGCTTGCTAGGTGGAAATAATAGTCCAGTACGAGTTGTCACTAGAGCCTGATAGGGATAGAGGTGTTCGAGAGTATAGAGACCTCTTTTGTCCAAGGTGAAAGGCATGAGACTTAGGAAGAGGGGGAGGAGCTCCCTTCAAGTGTTGCTGGTCAACTTGTTACCAACCAATAGGGTTATATTCTTTAGGTTGTGAGAAAGCTCTCTCATATAGTTATTATGTGTCAAAGAAGTTTCTTGTATTGTTGTTGTTTCCACGAACTGTATCATTCAAACCATCTCCTACAGACGAAATATCTAGCGATAAATGACCTAATTTGGGCACATTTATTCAACAATCATTGATGTGTTAGCACCATCACGACTCTTGGTTACACCACAAACTTGTGCTAAAAAAGAAGAAGAAGAGCATCCATTCATACATCTTTGCGGAGTATAGGATATGCAACAATATGAGATGGTACGTACATGTTATTCCCGAGGCTTAATTTTCGATGGAAAATAGAGAATCAAAACTGTTGTTAAAATAGCAACAACGTTTCGTAGCAACACTTCAAAGAAGGTGTACTACAAAGATCCTTGGAGGATTCTGGGTAACGAAAATCTAAAAATATTTCGTTGCAACAGCAAACGAATGTAGAGCTTCTTTTAGGAAGGTACAAATCGAGTTGCTAGCAGCAACGACGAAAGCCCAAGAGAGGTTTCTGATTAGATCAGAGAAGAAGAGAAAGAAAGAAGAAAGAGAAAGGCAGCTTTACTGGAGTGATTAGATCACCGTAGCTCAAAGCAAGATTCGCCTATATACGATCCGCTTTCAGGAACCAACAAGTTCTAGAAAACTTCTGGAACGCTCGTCAGTCAATATTTGAGACTTGAACGGGCTTCCTGGACTTTACGGACTCCTTTAACTCTCTTCTTGGTGCATCTTAGAAAGCAGGTCAGGGGGCTCTATTTATAGAGTGGAGTGAGACTTCACCATCTCTCCTATCCGATGTGGGACTAAAATACCAATACACTAAATAGAGTTTGATGTTTTACATCCTCCCACAATCAACATAGTAGAGTGCTAGCCCACGCCTACCCCCCGAACACACGACTGTGCATGCACGAGGCATCTTGGAGTCTGAGTCCGAGTCCAAGTCCGATCAACAAAAATCAACTTACATCATTGTTAGAGTTAATCCTTTTTCTTTCTAGGAAAATACTCCCATATGGCACACACTTGTGCCCCATTACACCTCATGTGCACACCTCAACACAAGCAATGCATTATATTGAGATACTTATCATTTGGTGTAGCCGATGTGGGACTATCTTTTCAAGTATAAAGGCAAAAACACCAGCAATCCCCCACATATCTCAATATATGGGTTGAGCGTTCCCTACAGTGACTGCCCATCATGCATTAGGAGAGATGTCACTACGACTTGAATCTTCTTGCATAGGTTAAATAACAGCATGATACAAGAATGGACTAAGCCTTGAATTCTGTACCATAACTGTAATTCTTTCTACTCACATAATGACATCAATTGTGCTTCTGGCTGCACATTAAAGGCCTTGTGCCAGCCTAGTTTCGGTGTATGTATGTTGGGTATCTACAAAGTTTCCCTCAAGAGACGGCCTACATCTCTATCCATACACTCTAGGTGAGTTCTTTTAAAGAGTCTTGGCATGAAGCCTTTCACTTCCTTGCAGTGCTACGCTGCTATGACATAGCCCAAACCTAAGGCACTGCCTCATGTGGTGTTATACCACCTGTAGCATGAGGCCCAGCCTCTTTGTAGTGCCAAACTACCCAGCATGAAGCCTTTCGCTTCCTTGCGGTATTACGCCACCGTGACATGGCTTACAAAGCCGAGGCACTGCCTCACGTGGTATCATACCACTGTAATATGAGGCTCATCCTCTTGTAGTGCTGTATACCAATCTTCATTCTACAATATTAGGCCCACTTGTCTATGTGTGGTGCTATGCCGTTGTGACTTGGCCCGAAGCTGAGGCTTTACCCTCACTAGGTACCTCATGTGGTGTCACCCCACTGTAGCATGGAGTACTACCCTCCTTTGTAGTGTTGTGCTACTCGTGCTTCCTGTAAAGCACGCCAGACATCCCAAATGCCTGAGAACTCATTAAGGCTTCCAAGCCATCCTCTCACAGGACTTTGTTCTCAACAATGAACAAACAGTAGACAACAGTGGTTCTGGGCTCACAATCCCGCAAGGTCCCAAAGGATTGCCTACTCACAATAGTTCTGGGTCTGAAATGTCCCACAATATCCCAAGGGATTGTCCACTAACAGTGGTTCTGGGTACGTGACCGCACAATATCCAGAGGACTGTCCACTAACAGTGGTTCTAGGTCCGTGACCCCGCAGTATACCAAGGATTGTCCACTGCACCTGATATTCTTCCAGTCAATGGTCCTCCCTTGAACCAAAAGCTAGATTCCTAGAAGATTTCTCTTTGAACTAATAGCATAAAACTTTATGGTAGGATTGCAGAGACACAATATCAGAACGTCTTCAAGCCTTTTTTTCTTGCTAAGTCCTCGACCAGCTGACGTTTGAGACCTTTGGTGATCGGATTCGCCAGATTCTCCTGGCTCTGAACATCCACCACGACAATGACTCCTATTTTAATAAGATCATTGACCGACTTGTGCCTTAATCGCATGGTCCTCTTCTTACTATTGAAGAGGTCATTTGATGCCACCGCTGCAGTCGCCTGGTTGTCGCAGTAAATTGGCACTGCCAGAATCCGCGTACCAACCATAGAAAGATCATATATGAGCTGCCGAAGCTATTCTGCTTCATCTGCTGCAGCTGTTAGTGCATAAAACTCAGATTCTAAAGATGAGTGTGAGAGCATATACTGCTTCTTCGACTTCCATGATATAGCAACTCCACCCATTTAGAATATGTATCCTCCTATGGACCTTTCACTCTCTACTTCTAAACACCAGCTTGCATCACTGAAGTCTTCTACTACTGTTGGATCTCCACAGTAGTGCATACTTCTGAGTCCTTTTGAGGTATCTCATAACCCTTTTCACAGCTTTTTAGTGCTCAACACCTAGATTGCTCGTAAACCAACTCAACATCCTTACGGCAAAAGCTATGTCAGGCCTTATGGCAGCAATCGTATACATCAAACTCTCGATGATGCGTGAATACTCCAACTGTCTGATGCTTTTTTTAGATTTGGTTTCAGCTTCTTGTCACACCTATACGGCATATCTATCCCTAGAAGATCCTGATATCCATAGCATGTGAGCATCTTCTCAATGTAATAAGACTGTGACAATGCCACTTTAGTTTTCGTCCGGATGATCTTTATCCCTAGGATAACATCAGCTTCACCTAAGTCCTTCATGCTGAACTTAGACGAGAGGAACTTATTTGTCTCGGTGACACTTGCTAGATCTGTACCCAAGATCAGCATGTCGTCTACGTACAGACAAACGATAATTCCTCTTCCATCAGCGAACTTGGTGTATACACATTTGTCCGTCTCGCTGAGCCTATAGCCGTTTGATCTTATGACTTTATCAAACTTCTCATGCCACATCTTGGGAGCTTACTTCAGACCATACAGAGATTTTACCAACTTACAGACTTTGTCTTCGAGGCCCTTGACGACGAATCCTTCTGGTTGTTACATGTAAATCTCTTCAGTCAACTCACCATTCAGGAAAGCAATTTTAACATCCATCTGATGAATAAGTAGCTTGTGAATTACACTTAGAGCAATCAACATCCTGATCATGGTAGTCATCCGTGCTACTGGAGCATAAGTGTCAAATTAATCAATCCCCTACTTCTGAAAAAATCCCTTGGCTACCAACCTAGCCTTGAACTTATCAACAGTTCCATCGAATTTTATCTTCTTCTTGAAGATCCATTTACATCTGATTGGTTTTGCTCCTTCAGGCAGATCGACCAACACCCACGTGTTGTTGGAGGTTATCGAGTCATACTCATCATTAATAGCCTTCTTCCAGAGGACAACGTCTCTGGTCTTCATAGCCTCATCATAGGTAAGCGGATCTGCTTCCACATGATAGGTGACAAAATTCTCTCCAAAGTCCTTTTGTCTCCTCATTCGCTTAGACACAGGGTCTATGAGTTATGGTTCAATAGTTGTTCTTGCAACAACAACTTCTTGGACTACATCGCTACAAGGAGCTTCAGCCTCCTGTGTACTCATATTATTCTCCGAAATATCAGTGAAAATAATGTTCTTGTGCCTTACAAATTTATCTTCAAAGAATTCTGCATCGCGAGACTCAATGATATGATTAGATTCAATATCAAGAAACCTTCGAGCATCACTCTTATTGGCATAACCCATGAAGATTGTCTTCATAGTCCTTGTACCTAGCTTCTGAATCTTCAAATCTGGAAGCTTAACATACGCCAGACACACCCATACTCGAATAACATTCAAGTTGGGTCTGACCTTGAACCAGAGTTCATGAGGAGTGACATCGGAAGTTGCATACGGTACTCTATACAGAATAAAAGTAGCAGTAAGCACTGCTTCGCCCCAAAAGTAATTTGGAAGACATGCAGTCAACAGCATTGAGTTCATCATCTCTATTAACGTTCTGTTCTTCCTTTTTGCAACACCATTTGATTCAGGGGAGAACGGAGCAGTCGTCTCATTAACAATTTTATGTTCTCTGCAGAACGATACAAATTCATGAGACCTATACTCTCCACCTCGATCACTTCTGAGTAGTTGTAGATCGGTTTAACGTTCAGCTTCAGCTTCAATCCTGAAGTCTCTGAACTACTTGAATGTTGCATCCTTCTACTAGAGAAATCATGCGAACATGCACTTCAAGAAATACTTCGAACCGGCCTCTGTGGAGAATTGATAAAAGTCACAGATATCTGAGTGTACTAACTCCAGATGATCAGTACTTTAGTTCAATCGTCTTAGCAGCTTCCTGACAGTCTTGTATCTGCACAGACCTTAAATCCCTTCACCTCCTTACCCCCACATTCTGAAGATAAGGTCCCGGTAGGACAGCTTGAGTCTGCTTCTATTATAGAACAACTCTCAGTTTATTCAATGAAGTAACTTCATCGCCATCAGCAGAAGTTTGAACATCCCTTCAGCACTGAACATCTTTTCGAAGCATGTTCCTTGCCAAGAAATTACCAGCTGGCTAGTACGAATGTCTATCTTTCAAGTCTGTATCAGATAACAGACTTCCTAAGATCAGATCTTCGAAAATCTCTGGTACGTGTAACACACATTCCAGTGTCCTTGTCGGTGATTCATAACCACTGTCTCGATCTTTAGATAGTCTGCTAGGTACATATTCGCCATCGAGACCTTTATCATAACACGGCTCGTCCTTGGTGAACAGCTCCTTCGAGAGCACATGTGGTCAGATGTACTAGTGTGGGACCACTAGTCAGCTACCACGCTAGATAACTCAACATGTACAATAATAGCAACCAAGTTAAGTAATCAAAATAACCAAGTTTAGTTATACCTACTATTTTGGTTTGGGCTTGACCATGCAATCCTTCTTGAAATGACCCTTCTTGCCATAGTTGAAGCAAGTACCATCACCCTTAGGTCTTTGGCTTGAATTGAGCTGACTTCACCTACAGCTGGTGAGAGTCCTTAGCTCGTCTTCAACATGAATCCAGTACAAGAGGCGTTCAAGATCCACCTCCATCTTCTTGCGGTACAAGTCCGCAATAAAATTGCACCTCCTAGGTGGGAGCTTAGCGACAATGCCCCCGACGACAAATGCATCGACAAAGGTATGCCATCATCCTCATGTTTCTGACATAACATGATAAACTCTTTGACTTGAGGCAACATCGTCTTGTCGTCCTCAAATCGCATCTTCCAGACCATTTCGGTCATGTGGATCTTGTTCCTATTTTCATATGCTTTGTAGAGATTCTCTAGAGACTCCCAAACATCCTTAGCATGGACCGTCTTGCTATATGACTCTGCTAGAGAGTCTTCCATAGAGTTTAAATAAGCAACTTGCAAAAGTTGTTATCTTTCCTCTACTTGGATTGTAGAGCAGTGGCCTCAGCGACCCTTCGAGCATTTTCACCTTCTGGACTTAAAGGCTCAGGATTTGTCAACACGTAGTCAATACTCACGAGTTGAAGATTAAGGCTGACCTTTCTCTTCCAGACGTTGTAATGCTCTCCGTCAAACTTCTCAAGTTTGTTAAAATTTGTGTCAAGAAGGTTTGCACGGTTGTTTTCCAGCGAATATAAATCTTTCTTTGAGATTGTTATTCCCGAGGCTTAATTTTCAATAGAAAACAGAAAATCGAAACAGTTATTAAAATAGCAACAATGTTTCGTAGCAACACTTCAAAGAATGTGCACTACAGAGATCCTTGGAGGATTCTAGGTAACAAAAATCTAAAAAGATTTCTTTACAACAGCAAATGAATATAGAGCTACTTTTAGGAAGGTACAAATCGGGTTGCTAGCAGCAGCAGAGAAAGCCCACAAGAGGTTTCTGATTAGATCAGAGAAGAAGAGAAAGAAAGAAGAAAGAGGAAGGCAGCTTTGCTGGGGTGATTAGATCACCATAGCTTAAAGTAAGATTCGCATATATACGATCCGCTTCCAGGAACCAGCAAGTTCTATAAAACTTCTGGAATGCTCGTCAGTCAATATTTGAGACTTGAACGGGCTTCCTGGACTTTACGGACTCCTTTAACTCTCTTCTTGGTGCATCTTAGAAAGGAGGTCAGGGGGCTCTATTTATATAGTGGAGTGAGACTTCATTATCTCTCCTATCCGATGTGGAATTAAAATACCAATACACTAAAATAGAGTTTGATGTTTTACATCCTTCCATAATCAACATAGTCGAGTGCTAGCCCACGCCTACCCCCCGAACACAAGATCATGCATGCACGAGACATCCTGGAGTCCGAGTCCGATCAACAAAAATCAACTTACATCATTGTTGGAATTAATTATTTTTCCTTCTAGAAAAATACTCCCACATGGCACACACTTTTGTCCCATTACACCTCATGTGCACACCTCAACACAAGCAATACAATATATTGAGATACTTATCATTTGGTGTAGCCGATGTGGGACTATCTTTCCTAGTCTAAAGGCAAAAACACCAACAAAGGGGTCTGCCTATAGTAATCCATGTTCAGCTTCCAGGTGGCAGTAAGTTCGACCAACCGATTAATTTTGAATGGATCAATGCGATTTGCATGTCGGTGAATTGGACACAAAGTCTGGGTTCCCAGATCAGACTGGAGAAGTGCTTCGATAAAAAGACATTAAGGTACTGAGGGAGTTCGTTGTGCTATGTATAGACGCGCCACAAAGAGCAGTTCCAAGCATAGATACAATAGATTTTCATTCGATTCATTTGCATATGGACTCTCCCCATGGAGTGATTCCGTCCAGCTTGCTAGGTAGAAATAATAGTCCAGTACGAGTTGTCACTAGAGCCTGATAGGGATAGAGAAGTGTCAGAGAGTATAGAGACCTCTTTTGTCCAAGGTGAAAGGCAAGAGACTTAGGAAGAGGGGGAGGAGCTCCCTTCAAGTGTTGCTGGTCAACTTGTTGTTGGAGTGGGTGGGGTTCCCAACCTATGTGGAGAATACCCCGGAGAGCGACGAGTGCCACCCGTGTGTCGGAGAAGCTCGGGGAGTGCATGGATCCTATTTTGGAACATATATGGTAAGAAAATATATGATTGAATTTCCATATTTACTTTGATCATATATTTATGATTGGACCCTTCATATAGTAGCTTTCCATATTATTGGGTTTTCAATTATGGCAAGCCAATTATGATTAGATTTCCATTAAATATATGATTGATGCATATTGGAAGTTTCCATATATATTGGCCTTCCATGTATGGATTACCAAGGGCTTATAAAAGGGTGATGCATGCTAGTTGGAAAATCATCTCAAAACAAGAGTGCTTTACAATCTTTGAGAGAGAGAGAGGATTAAGGACTATTGTAAAGGAGAGATGCTTCGAATAATTTTTCGGCATCTCTTGTTCTTCGGAGTCCGCAATCAAAAAATTTCTTCTTTCAAGTGAGTTGTGGTGATCCGTGTTGGATCGGAAGAAGCTTGTAGAGGGTGTATTCTCTTTATTCCATTAGTGGAGGTTCTTCTGGGTTGGACTCCGATCATCTCGTAGTTTTTTTTGCAAGGGTTTTCCACGTCAAAAATCTTTGTGTCTGCGATTGTATTTGGCATTTTTGGTTTGTGTGCTTTTGCTCGGTTCTCTCGCAGGACTTTCTAGTTTAGGGGAACGGTTTTTGCGCTTCGTTCCCAACAGAGTGGTATCAGAGCCAGGTTCAAAGAAGTGTCAGGAGTTGATGGTCAAACCAGGAAGCAGAGATGGACGCGAAGCCGGTGTGCATGGTGAACCTGAACGGTACCAACTACCATTATTAGCGAAGCAAGATAAAAGATTTGTTGTTCGTCAAGAAGATGCATTTTCCAGTATTTGCATCCGAGAAGCCCAGTGATAAATCCGATAAGGACTGGAACTTCAAGTATATACAGGTGTGTGGGTACATGCGGCAGTTCGTTGATGAGAACGTGTACAATCACGTTGCCAATATTAAGCATGCAAAGATGTTGTGGGAGAAGCTGGAATCTTTGTACGTAAAAAAGATCGAGGTAAACAAATTGTTCCTCATCCGGATGATGATTGGTCTGCGGTACAAAGATGGTGCATCTGTTACGGATCACTTGAGTGAGTTCCAGGGCATGGTGGACCAGCTATCCTTGATGGGAGTCAAGTTCGACGATGAGGTTCAAGGACTTTGGTTGCTATGTACATTGCCAGACTCGTGGGAGACCGTACGAGTATCTATGATCGCTTCTGCTCCAGAAGGCGTGGTCAGTCTGGAATTTGCCAAGAGCAGGGTGCTGAATGAAGAGATACAGAGACGTTCTCAGGGCACTTCATCCACATCCCACCACTCAGAGGCATTGGTTTCAAAGAGCCATAGAAGGGGCAAAAGCAGGGGTCTAGGTGGTGGCAGAGACAAGAGCAGGAGGAAGTCTAAGGGTCGGTACGAGGACTCGGAGTGTTATCATTGTGGCAAGAAGGGCCACATCAAGCGAAACTGTTTCGCTCGGAAGAGAGAGAAGAAGAGCGACAAGGGGAAGCAAGATGAGAACACTACAGCGACGGCCTCAATACATGGAGGCGGTGTGATCGTCGTAGGTGATGAGGTTATCACAAACCTCACTTGCGATGACAATTCTTGGCTGGTGGACTCAGGGGCTTCAGCGCATGTATCTCACAACAGGGCACTATTTGCCACTTATACGATAGGCGACTGTGGAGTATTGAAGATGGGCAATGGAGATGTGTCGAAGGCGGTTGCCGTTGGAGATGTGCATTTGAGAACGAAGACGGGTGCAGTTCTTGTTCTCAAAGATGTTCGTCATGTCCCTGTTATCCGTTTCAACCTGGTATCGGTTGGAAGGTTGGATGACGAAGGATTCTTTGGTCTCTTCGGGAATGGTCAGTGGAAGCTTTCCAGAGGTTCGATGGTGATTGCCAGAGGAAGCAAGAAGTTCGGTCTCTACTATATGGAAGGGAGTGTACAGAGGACACAGGAGGTGAACGCAGTCAGTGATGCGTCTACCGAGATATCGCACAGGCGGCTCGACCATATCAGCGAGAAGGGGATGAGCTACTTGGTGAACAGGAAGGTGATTCCAGGGCTCAAGTCTACAAAGTTGGAGAAGTGCACGCACTGCTTAGCTGGGAAGAAAAATAGGGTGTCTTTCCAAAGTCACCCAAGTTCAAAGAAGCCGGCGTTGCTCGAGTTGATTCACTCGGATGTCTGCGGTCCTATGAAGGTAAAATCTATTGGTGGTGCTTCTTACTTTGTAACTTTTATTGATGACTGGTCCAGGAAGATTTGGGTCTATGCCTTAAAGACCAAGGATCAGGTGCTACCTACTTTCAAAGAGTTTCAGGCCTCTGTTGAAAGAGAGACGGGCAAGAAGTTATTGTGTGTTCGGTCCGACAACGGTGGCGAATACATTGGTCCTTTAATGCTTATTGTAGAGAGCAAGGGATACGACACCAGAAGACTCTACCCAAGACACCTCAGCTCAATGGTGTAGCGGAGCGCATGAATAGGACACTGATGGAGAGGGTACGGTGTTTGCTGTCAGAAGCAAATTTGCCAGGCAGTTATTGGGGTGAGGCTCTTCTCACAGCGGCTTATGTTATTAATTTATCGCCTAGTGCTCCTTTGTAGGGTGATGTGCCTGACAAAGTATGGTACGGCAAAGAGCCGTCATACAATCACCTGCGAGTGTTTGGCTATAAGGCCTCCGTGCGTGTACCGAAGGACGAGAGGTCCAAACTTGAGCCGAAGACGAGGCGATGCGTCTTTGTCGGCTACGGTCGGGATGAGTTTGGCTATAGACTCTACGACCCGGTGGGAAGAAAGCTCTACAGAAGCAGGGACGTGGTATTCGTCGAGGATCAGACCATGACCAACATCAGGATTTCGAGACGCCTTCTGAGGCTAAGGAATTTCCTGAGTTAGAGTCATTTTGCTTCTAGCAGTTTCCAGAGGACATTGCAGAGGATCCAATTACGGAGGAGCCAGTACATGGAGTTGCTCCCAACCTTGATCATCAGTCTGCTAATGGTGGTCAGGGTATCCCTCAGGAGGATGAGCATGCCGGAGAGGCGGTTCATGAAGAGGAGGAGGCTGTTGGTATATAGCCAGCACCAGTGGCTCCACTGAGAAGGAGCGATAGAGAGCGTCAACCATCTACGAGATACTCACCGGGTGAGTATGTGCTATTGACTGACGGGGGAGAGCCCAAAAATTTTACAGAGGCTATGGAAGACGAACACAGGCAGGAGTGGATGGAGGCTATGCAGGAGGAGATGAGTTCCTTGTACGCCAATTCCACTTATGAGCTAGTGCGATTGCCAAAGGTCAAGAAGGCTTTGAAGAATCGATGGGTGTTTAGAGTGAAGCAGACGGATGATGCTACTCGCCCTCGATACAAAGCGAGGCTGGTAGTTAAAGGCTACGGTCAGCGGTAAGGCATAGATTATGATGAGATCTTTTCGCCTGTCGTCAAGCATTCGTCTATTCGGGTGGTGCTAGCATTGGCAGCCAATCTCGACTTGGAGGTCGAGCAGATGGACGTGAAGACGACATTCCTCCATGGTGACCTTGAGGAGGAATTATACATGGAGCAGCCAGAGGGATTCTGTGAGAAGGGTAAGTCACATTTGGTCTGCCGGTTGAGGAAGAGCTTGTATGGTATGAAGCAGGCTCCGAGGCAGTGGTACATGAAGTTCGAGTCATTTATGGGAGAGCATGGTTATGCACGAACGACGTCGGACCATTGCGTATTTGTGAGGTACTTTGTCGAGGATGATTTCATCATTTTATTGCTCTATGTTGATGACATGCTATTAGTGGGTCGGAATGCCACTAGGATAGCGGAGTTAAAGCGCCAACTGGGCGTGGCCTTCTCTATGAAGGATTTGGGTACAGCAAAGACTATTCTTGGGATGGAGATCAGCCGGAAGAGAGAGTCCAAGCTGCTACACTTGTCCCAAAAGAAGTACATTCACCGGGTACTTCAGCGTTTTGGGATGGACGGGTCGAAGAAAGTGAGTTGCCCCCTTGCGGCTCACTTTAAGTTCACTGAAGAGAAGTGTCCATCTACCGAGGACGAAAAAGAAGATATGGAGTGGGTTCCATATGCCTCGGCTGTAGGAAGCCTTATGTATGCTATGGTGTGTACGAGACCAGACATCGCTCATGCAGTTGGCACAGTTAGCAGGTACCTTTCAAATCCTGGAAGGGTACATTAGAGTGCGGTCAAGTGGATTCTACGATACCTTCAGGGCACTACCGATTAGAGACTTTTTTTTGGTGGTGACAAGCCAAAGCTGGTTGGGTATACTGATGCTAATATGGCTGGAGATGTAGACACGAGGCGATCGACTTCGGGCTATGTGATGATGTTTGCTGGAGGAGCGTTATCGTGGCAGTCGCGGTTGCAGAAGTGTGTTGCCTTGTCGACGACAAAGGCAGAGTACATTGCGGCGACGGAGGCTTGCAAGGAGTTGATGTGGTTGAAAAAGCTGTTGCAAGAAATGGGGCTGAAGCAAGAGCAGTATACTTTGCTTTGCGATAGCCAGAGTGCCATTCACCTTGTGAAGAACCAGATATTTCATAGTCGGTCCAAGCACATTGAGACTCGGTATCATTGGATACGAGATGTGGTTGAGAAGAAGGACGCGATGCTTGAGAAGGTCCATACTGATGACAATGGATCGGACATGCTCACGAAGGTTCTACCAAGGAAAAAGTTTGAGTACTGCAGGCGGATTATCGGGATGACGAGTTCCTCCACCTAGTTGTGAAGGGGAAGATTTGTTGGAGTGGGTGGGGTTCCCAATCTATGTGGAGAATACTCCGGAGAGCGACGAGCGCCACCCGTGTGTCGGAGAAGCTCGGGGAGTGCATGGATCCTATTTTGGAACATATATGGTAAGAAAATATATGATTGAATTTTCATATTTACTTTGATCATATATTCATGATTGGACCCTTCATATAGTAGCTTTCCATATTATTGGGTTTCCAATTATGGCAAGCCAATTATGATTGAATTTCCATTAAATATATGATTGATGCATATTGGAAGTTTTCATATATATTGGCCTTCCATGTATGGATTACCAAGGGCTTATAAAAGGGTGATGCATGCTAGTTGGAAAATCATCTCAAAAAAGAGTGCTTTACCATCTTTGAGAGAGAGAGAGGATTAAGGACTATTGTGAAGGAGAGATTGCTTCGAATAATTTTTCGGCATCTCTTGTTCTTCGGAGTCCGCAATCAAAAAATTTCTTCTTTCAAGTGAGTTGTGGTGATCCGTGTTGGATTGGGAGGAACTTGTAGAGGGTGTATTCTCTTTATTCCATTAGTGGAGGTTCTTCAGGGTTGGACTCCGATCGTCCCGTGGTTTTTTCCGCAAGGATTTTCTACGTCAAAAATCTTGTGTCTGCGATTGTGTTTGGCATTTTTGGTTTGTGTGCTTTTGCTCGGTTCTCTCGCAGGACTTTCTGATTTTGGGAAACGATTTCCGCGCTTCGTTCCCAACACTTGTTACCAACCAATACAGTTATATTCTTTAGGTTGTGAGAAAGCTCTCTCATATAGTTATTATGTGTCAAAGAAGTATCTTTTATTGTTGTTGTTTCCACGAACTGTATCATTCAAACCATCTCTTACAGACGAAATATCTAGCGATAGACGACCTAATTTGGGCACATTTATTCAACAATCATTGATGTGCTAGCACCAGCACGACTCTTGGTTACACCACAAACTTGTGCTAAAGAAGAAGAAGAAGAAGAGCATCCATTCATGTATCTTTGCGGAGTACAGGATATGCAACAACATGAGATGGTACGTACATGTGGTAGGAACCGATTGTTAGGCTTGATCAGCTTTATTAGTTGCGAGATTTTCGTGAAGAAAGTTTCCAGCACACAATGATTGTTACTACCAACTATATCAATACTAACAAAGAAAATTTAAACAAATATATCCAAATGGTTCTCGTCATTTCGTGGCCTTCATTAAATGATGCATGTTGGGACATCTATCAGAATTGTTAAATCATTTTCACGACGAGTAAGGACGGGTTAAGACATGTAGTCTTGCAGGCGCCAGATCATATGGCCCTTAAGAAAGGTGAATGTAATAGAAGGATTGAAACAGCTGGTTAACCCGAAGCATTAGAATAAAGACTTTGTTGTTTTCTATGTGTTGATGCGGTTAGGGCACAACAACACAGATTCAACACCTACCTCCTAGGTGCCGTGTCTGACATATGCACAACATCGAGTCTTATATGTGCTTCCTTCTTGTTGTAATGTCTTAATTTCTGACAAAACGCTCAAATGTTGATATATTCGAGAAGTTGATACCCCTAAACTACAATTCCAACTCGGCCTATATATCCTAACACTGTGTTTGGGAACATTTGGGGGGAGGGAGAGGAAAATGGAGGGGAAGGAAAATGGAGGAAAGTTAATTTTTCCTTCCTTTGTTTGGATGGACAAAAAGTAGGGGAAGGAAAAGTTTAAAAATAATTTTTTATTTGTTTATGGATATAGGTATAATTACTATTTCCTCCTTGGTATTCTCAAATGATGATTTAATTTTAACTTTTTGAGGGGTGGTGGGGTAAATTCACTCAAATTCCTCTCATCTCTCTCCATTTTCCTCCCACATTTGGGAGGAAAATTTTTTGGTGGGACCCACCTACTTTTTTCTCTCAAATTTTCCTCCCCCATGTTCTCTCCCCCTTTCCAAACACCATCATTTAAAATTTTTCTCACTTTCCCCTCAACTTTTTCCTTCCTCCCATTTTCCACCCTTCCCAAACGGTACCTAAATGAACTTGGTTGTCATATATGCCAATATAATATAGTTGTATATTCTTTTTTTGGTGTGTGCTTGTGCGAGGACAGTGATGCTTGCCTAGCTTCAACAACAAAGAAAGAAGGGAAGAGAAGAGGAGATCGTTCCCCGGTGGGAGCTTTCACCACAATTACCTCCTTTCAAAAAAAAAAAAAAAAATATATATATATATATATATATATATATATATATATATATATATATATATATATATATATATATATATAGAGGGAGCAGATAAAAAAAAAAAATTTAGAAAATCCCCTAAAAACTTCCCTCACTCTAATTCGTAATATTAATGTTAATATTAATGTTAATATTAATATTTTTTTTATATTAATATTAATGTTAATGTTAATATTAATGTTAATATTAATGTTAATATTAATATTTTTTTATATTAATATTAATGTTAATGTTAATATTAATGTTAATATTAACATTAATTTTAATGTTAAGTTTAGTTAATTTTAGTATTTAATGTTAATATTAACATTAATATTAACATTAAATTACGGATTAGAGTGAGAGAGTTTTTAGGAGGGTTTCTAAGGGAGACTTTTGATCCGCTTATATATATATATATATATATATATATATATATATATATATATATATATATATATATATATATATATATATCCTGACCACTAGCCCACTGGAAATCGAACTCCTGACCAATATATATATATATATATATATATATATATATATATATATATATATATATATATATATATCCTGACCACTAGCCCACTGGAAATCGAACTCCTGACCACTCGGGCCGCATGTCTCACCATCACCACTAGACTAGAGGGTCATTGGTCTCTCTCTCTCTCTCTCTCTCTCTCTCTCTCTCTCTATATATATATATATATATATATATATATATATATATATATTCTTTCTTCTTCTTTTTTGAAGCAATGGTAATTGTAGCGAACTCGTCTCCACTGGGGCTCGAACTCCTAACCACATGGGCCGCATGAATCTCTCTTAACCACTAGGCTAGGTCATTTGCATATATATATATATATATATATATATATATAGAGAGAGAGAGAGAGAGAGAGAGAGACGTATATAAAAAAAATTTCTTCCGCACAACCGAATACCCTTCTTTTTTATTTTTCTTTCGCATAACCGAATACCCTCTTTTATTCACATATATACATAACAAACTATAATTAAATTTATATTAAATTTTTATAAATCTTAATTATAATGTAAATATATATAAAACAAATATTAATTTAAAATTTAAATATTTACATTATATTTTGTTAAGATTAGAAAAAAGAAAAATTATTTTAGGTGTTGTATACAAAAAGATGATTTTACCTCATCTCACAATGCAAAGCTATACTTCAGACTTAGTTGCAAGGAATTTCCAAATTAGTTTTGAAAAGTAGCAGTCTCCCTACAAATAACAATTCTATGGTCCCAGATTTAAGAACTTGATTCTTACAATCACACTTCTTGCATTAAAATCTTGAACGTAGAAGATATCCGATGCTTGAACATAAACAATCACAAATGAACAAGAATTGGGATGCCTGAACAAGCAAGCACTGATTATTTTACATCAGGCACCAAGTAGCTCCTCGTCAACACGCCAAAAAGGATGCTACCACTTGGATCAGGAATTCACCACCACAGTATGGAAGGAGTACATGGACATGAACTTGAGCGCCCCTCTCCTCCCAGACTACTGTTACTATACACACAAAAAAGACGCAACCTTAATTTCTTGATGTAGCCAGAAGACTGAAACGAATGCTTTTTAGTTGCTCACGGAGCATGTATGGTCGAATGTCTGGTTCGTCTCGCGTCGAACATTCGCGTATCAAACTCCCTACTCGAGTTTCTTTCTGACCTCGGCATGGACTTTTGGTGGTTCCGTAGGGAAGTACTTGATACCGATATGATCACCAACTTTGCTGATGACCTGGAAGCAATCAGAGACGGGATATTAGAGCGGACAATGCTTATAAGTGATCTCCTACGCTTATGAAAAAAAAAAAATTCAATGGTACCTCCAAGGCCTTAGTTAGGTCTTCTCTGGTGTGTGAAGCAGATATGCAGATACGAGCTCTGGCTAGGAGAAGAGGTGTTGCAGGGAAAGCAACGGTCACAACAGCAACCTGAAGAATCACAGAATTTTGACAGAGATGTCAGCATGACATAATTGATGATATATGGTGTGTGAAATGGAAGGGCCATTTGGCAAATGAAACCATATATATTTTGTTAACAGTTTCCAAGGAATACCCTCTTAGAAAATTTCAAGAGGAATCCACATGTTGAAATCTGAATAGCCTAGCATATATCTCTAACCATTTGTATCTATATCCATCTATCAGGGTAAATTTTAGGAAACTAACTAGTCGCTTGACGCATTTTCAGCAAACCGCCCTAATGTATGGAGGCCCGAAGGATATCCTTATACGGCTCAGCTAGCCGAGAAGATACGCCTTATTACTGGAAATATTGGGAGGACAGCCGGACAGAGAGGCGGGCAGGGGGCTCACTTGCAGTCGGATCATCAGAGATGGGATATGGAGGCCCGAAGGATATCCTTATACGGCTCAGCTAGCCGAGGAGATACGCCTTATTACTATTGACGATAGCCAGCATGCGGACTACTGGAGCTGGGCCGGCCCAGGTTCTAGGGGAGGGCCAGGACTATTCTGCTTTCGTAGCTGCTATGACCTGGTACGGACTCACCACGACCAGGCCGAGGAGGTGGACTTCATTTGGGGTAAGAGGATTGCCCGTAAAATGCAACTGTGTGCATACAGACTTTTGCGGGGCAGATTGATGACGAGAGACAGACTCCTCAGATTTGGGATGCAGATCCCAGATGCCAAATGTGTGCTAAGTAGTGGGAAGGACGAATCTATGGGGCATCTCTTCTTTCAATGCCCGACGACCTGGCACATTTGGACTGCGCAGTGCGTGCAGCTGAGAGGGGGAGTTGGTATGGATAGAGACATCAGGAACATTCTTAGCTGGATCCGAAATCACAGAGGCAGGAATCCGGGGTGGGCCAGAAGAGCCAGAGTTCGTCTCACTGCTTCCGTTTGGCACATCTGGAATGAGCGGAACAGACGTATATTCGAAGGCCTAACTACCCCTCATATTGGAATTCTACATAATATAGAATTCGATGTATCAGTAATGGTCCCATAGCACTAGATTTTGGGGCGTGAGAAGTTGTGATATTAGTGTATTGTAATACCTTTACCGCTGTGTGCGAGGAATAAAATTTACCCTTATTCCAATATATATATATATATATATATATATATATATATATATATACAGTAGAAACTCTATAAAATAATACACTTGGGACCACCAAAATTTATTAATTAAAAGAGTTATTAATTAATCGATAAATTAATAATTATTAATTTATATATTAATTAATATTTTATTAATTAAAAGAGTTGGGTTATCGCAATGCAATGGATGTCGAAGATGTTCTGACTCACCCAGAAGAAAATGTAGTTGCACAGTTGTTGACTGATGAAGAAATTATTGAAAGCGTTATTGAAATTAATAAAGATGATATCGATGAAGAAGATGATGAAAGTTCTACAATGGAGCCCCCTTCGCGAAACGAAGCTATTAAAGCGGCAATCACATTGAACAATTTCTTGTTGAGCTATGAGAAAACAACACCAGAAGTTCTTACCATGCTAAGGAAAATTAGAGACGAGATTCAAGGGAAAATTGATTTCAACAAAAAACAAAAGACAATTGAGTCATTTTTCAAGAAACCTTCATAAATCATTCATGTAATATGCTATATATAAGGAATTATTAATTTATATTTTATATGGGGTCTGAAGAAATTATCAAAAATGTATTATCTTATAATTTTAGCGAATTATTAATTTAGCACCCTATCCCCGAGTCGGAACCGGCCAAAAATATTATCTTAGAGAGTTTATTAAATAATCGAGTATTAATTTATAGAGTTTCTACTGTATATATATATAACACACCTATGTAGACCCAAAGAGGAAGAAGTAGTGGGAATGAGAAGATCTAAAAGAAGGTCACAGGTCAAACTCCTGTGGAAACTACTGAATTCAGACACCGCTGGGCTGAATGGATGAGGTAAAGATATATAAAACAGTAAGTACATATTGGACATGTTAGTAGATAACAATGCATCATCATCATTCAAGCCATTCCGTAGAGTCAGATCCATGGTGTTATAACATATAAGCAAAGAATAGAATGGCAACACACTAGCATATGGTTTGATCTATGGATGCCAAGGGGCGATGATGAGTTAGGCTGTGCGATGCGGGGCATCCACAACGTCGGAGGCCTGACGATATATGGCTACGAACTGAGCCTGCGTGGGGCAGAATGAGGCGTCCGTGTAGCAAACTCAGTGCACGGTCGTCGTGCGACGGATCGGGGAATCGGCACCATTCGCCCACGGGTATAAGCGACATGCCGACCACGCGGCCCGTCGTGCGGCGCTGCTGAGGGCGACGAGAAGACGTCCGCCATAAACGATCGCAGGCTCGATCGTAAGGGCGTCGGCGATCGTCGCCAATATGCGCGTCGTGCGCATAGAACGGGCGGCTGGACGGAATCGGTAGTCACAGGCGACAAGGAATCAGTGGCCGTCGTACGGGCGGTCACCCTTGGTCGTCGAGGGCGTCACTTCGGCGTCGTGGGCAAAGCGAGGTATTGAGTAACTGCCGTCGAAAGACGGTGTGCTGCTGAGCGGAGCTCTGGAGCGCGCGGAGTGCGCGGGGTGCGTGTGCACGGCGATGATGACAAGGCCAACGGACAACGTCCGCACTCCAAAAGTCGTTCCATACGACAGGCCAAGAATCGTGTGCGTGGGACACACGATTATACTGAGCCCGCACGCGCTGGAAAAAAAAAAAAAAAAAAAAAAAAATCTATGGATGCCAAGAGGCAGATTAATTGACAGATTAGGGTGGGACAGCTTCTACTGCTTGAGGGGTAATGAAGTAGTGAACTATATTATCCTTAATGGGGAATGGAGAACAAAGTTACTGCAGGCAACAAACATATCCAAATATCAGCAGAGAGGAAGACTACTGGGTATGGACAGCCAACACTAATGGATAATTCAGCCTACTCAGCCTACAAATCATGTAAGATGTCATATCCTGAAGTGGATTGGCACAAGGAAATTTGGTTCAATAAGAAGATGATTTTTTGTCTATACAAAGGCTGCACAAGACACACTTAACCAGAAAAAGACTAAAATGGATGGTATGAACATTGAGACCACCTGCTTACTGTGCAGTGTGCACAAAGAAGAAACATTGGATCATATCTTGTGTAAGTATCCATACTCTGCCTATTGGACACTCTACAGGATGAAGCTGAAACTAAAAAGGAAAAGGAACTTATTGGAAAAGGAATCGAGGGAAATTAAACAGGAAGTTCAAAACTAAGGACCTCGGATATACGATACCAAGGCTGGTAGTGATAGCTGCAGTCTAGCACAATGGGAAAGAAAGAAACAGAAGCCAGCTTGAAGAAGATAAAGCAGACAATAGAGCCATAATGAAGCAAATTAAGGATGATATATGTATCATGATTCAGTATACAAAGCCTAATAACCTGAATCAGAAAACTAGGGAAATAATGGATAACTGGGGAGCCAGTTACAGGCCACACAAGTACTTATAATACTTTTTATTCATCGATACAATTAGCTTATATATATATATATATATATATATATATATATATATATAACTCACTGGCTTAATTTGATCGCTACAGCAAATTGTATCATCTTTTCGTCTAGACTTTTTGTAGTCTAGGGACTTGGAGAGTGCTCCTTGGATGCATGAGCGTAAAATGCTTACTCAAAAGGTAAGTTTACATACTTGTCAACTGGCCACCTATATATATATATATATATATATATATATATATATATATATATATATATATATATATATGAGGAAAATGTACCTAAGGTCGACCTTAGGTAAGTTACCTAAGGTCGACCTCATTTTCCTCACATTACAACATTTTTTTCTTGAATTTTTTTTTATGGGATTCATCTACACCTTATTGATTGACAACATACCAAATTTCAAGAAAAAATAATATTGTTTAGCCCCCTATCTATCCCTTGCAAAATCGACGGTGTATATAAGGCAGCAGCCGACTGCTCTGCTAGGGTTTTTTCGAGCCTGCGACTAGGGTTTGGGTCCCCAACTTTCGCCTGAGACCCGGAATTGATGGCTGGTGGGACCGGCGGGCCACGGAGCGGCACGCGGGGGATGGAGGCAGTCGGCAGGTCAGGGTGCGGCGTGCGGGGGTGGAGGCGACCGGTGGGCCAGTGAGCAGCGCGCGGGAGGTGGTGGTGCCCGGCGGGCCAGGGAACGGCGCACAGGCGCAGGGGGAGGAGGCGCATGGCCGTTCTGATGTGGCGCACACGGCAGCGGGCGCCCAGGTGAGGATGTCTAGAGGTGGGGCGAGGCCGACGACCAAGGAGGCGGGAGCTTGGGTGTGGCCGGCTGGAGCGGTTGATGGCCGAGCGGAAGGTGGCAGCTGGACTACGGTCAGCCGTCAACGTCGCGTGGGTCGGCTACCTAGGCCGACGGGTATGAATCTGTCATCACGAGAGAAATCGACTGGATTAGGAGGAGTCTAACGTTCTCAATGACGGGTGTGGGGCCTGGACGACATCCTACTATGATGTGGGCGGATCGGCGGTATGTATCACATCCTCCTCTAGCGTCGGGGGGTGGCACCCGACGTCCGTAAGGGAATATGCCCAGATCTGAAGGACATGTTCTGCCTCCTGTGCGTCCAAACTCTGGGTCGGGGGGGGGGGGGGGGGGGGGGGGGGGGGGGGGTTCAGCGTACGAGGGTTGGTAGAGGAAAACCATATGCGAACACATGTCGGTCTGGAGGCTATCAAAGGGATGGGATGATGTATCATATTGCTCCTAAAAGGGTGGACGGTAGGGTTCAGGCGTCTTTCACAGAGGAGGAACTGGCAAAGACTTCAGTGTATTGGCATAATACTCTTATTCTTTATGTGCTTGGTGATAAGCCTTTCTAAATCAGATCCGTGCGTTTGTCCATCGCGTGTGGCGGCCAAAGGGCATGATGGGGTTCTTTGTCCGGGAGGGTGGGTTCTACTTTGTGAAGTTTGGCCTTCATGAAGATGTTGAACGTATTCTTCAAGGTGGTCCCAGGACTTTCGATGGTCGTTTGATTATTCTGAAGGAGTGGACGCCTGCTTCGGTGTGTCAGCATGAAGTCCTCCATAATGTTCCTATCTGGGTCTGCTTTCCGGGGTTATCACCTAACTATTGGAGCATGTCAATGTTAATGAAGCTGGTCAGCCTCATTGGTAAGCCGATTAAAGCTGATGAGGTCACGATGAGTAGAGATAGGTTAATGTATGTCCGAGTATCTATTGAGATTGAGGCTACTACTGAGCTCCCCTCTCAGTTGGAGTATGAAGTCCCCTCTAGAGAAGTTTATGTGCAGCATGTTGATTATGAGTGGATCCCTCCGGTTTGCAAGCTGTGCAGCTGTTTTGGACATACGAGATATAAGTGTCCCCAGGGGTTGGACACTCGGGCGATAGAGGTTGCTTCGGTAAACCCAGCAAGTATAGAGATGGCCTCGAGAGAGGAGGGGCATGCAGACGGACAGATTGATGCTCAAGCGATGGAAGAGGGAGACACTACAAAGATATTATGCGATCGTCATATGGTTATCAGGAGGGGCGGCGGGGTAAGTCAAAGAAACCTACTGCGGTCGGGAAGCGTTCCAAGGGAGGTAATCTTGATAGTTTGCCAAACATCACCTATACTAGGAAAAGGCGAGCACAGGTTTCTTGGGAGGACAAAGTGCAGTGTGAGTTCTCCGTTTCTGGGAACAGAGAGGCGTTGTGTACTGACAACCCAGAGTGGAATAGGCTTTTCCTTACAGGGCCTAAACATCATCAGCACAGCGTAGGGTGGGAAGGGGATACATTGGAGGTTTCGGGAACATGGAGGAAGATATCTCAAGGCAGTAAGCGTTACCACTGCACTGCACCCGGGTGGTATGCACAGTGATATTTAGGGGGAACTGTCATCTTCCCAGTGTCAATAATAGTCTGGAATGTGCGGAGGGCCTGTTCTATAGACAGATGGAAAGAATATTAGAGATATGTTTGCGAGGGAGAAGTGTTCTATTACTGCATTGCTGGAGACGAAGATTCGGACGCGTGGGATCCTGGATCGACGTACTCCTTTCCATTGGAGGCATGTTCATAACCTCCACCTGTGCAGTATGGCGAGAATTTGGATCAGGTAGGATGGCAAGGTTTGGGATGGTCAAGTTATCTCTATTTATGATCAATTGATTTCCATCATTTTTCAAAATAAGGCCGGACTCATGTTCGTCCTCGGTGCGGTCTATGGGCATAATGATCGTCAGGAGAGGGACAAGCTCTTAAAGGACCTTATTTCTCTGAGTGACTCTATCTAGTACAATCTCAACTTACCTCTACTACGTTTGGGAGACTTTAATGCTCTGCTCCACAACAGCGAGAAGGTGGGTGACCACTGGATTCGTGACACCATCCTCCAGCATTTTCAGAACTGTCTTAGGAGATCGGGATTGCAGCCTCTTGCTCGGTCTGGTCATATCTGGACCTGGAATAATAAGGCTTTGAGAAGGAAAGTGGCTTGTCAGCTTGACAGGGTCGTTGGAAATAGTAGGTGGATGACCTCTTTTTTGACGTTGTCGCTGTTGCTGAAAGTCTAGTGGCAGGTACTAGTAATCACTGTCACATTCGGATCAACCTCCTACAACCGGATAGGAGCAAAGCTTGTCCTTTCAGATACAACAAGTGACCATTAGTAACTGGATATCGGAAGGCAGTGGCCCGAGGACTTGCTAGGAAGACCTACGGGAACAAACAGTACCGACTAGTCCAAACCTTGAAGAGTGTTAAAGAAGAGCTAAAGATTTGAAACAAATTTACCCCTTCCCCGCCCCTGGTACAGAAGGAGAAAGAACTTCAGGAGTTACAACAAGCCCTCCAGTCTAACATACTTAATGAAGATATAGCGAGACGAGAGCGGTTGCTAGTTCGGGAGGTAGGAATTCTTGGACTTCAAGTGGAAATTCAACTAGCCCAACGAGCTAAGTGCGATTAGCTGAAGGCCGGGTGACAAGTGTACCAAATTTTTCTATGATGTGGTTCGCATGCTATCCAGGATAAGACAGTTAGGTACTATTCTACTATTCTGATCTCTACAATCAATCGGATTATACTAACGTGTTTCCTGGTTTAATATGTAAAAAGTTTGTCACTGCAAGAGCAAATGATATCCTTCTAGCCCCTGTGACGGAGAAGGAAGTGGAGAGCATCATTAGGGACGTTGATCCCAAGAAATCCCCTGGTCGGGATGGGTTCAACAGCAAGTTCTTTAAAATCCATTGGGCTGATGTGAAATCCTAGGTGGTGGACGTGATTCGAGATATATTTTACTCATGGCAGACTTTTGCGGGAGATCAACCATACATTCCTGACTTTGGTGTCGAAGGAGGGTGCGACTAATTTAGCGGACTTTCGTCCTATCACTTGCTGTAATTTCATATATAAGATTATCACACATCTCATGTGCAAACGCATGAAAGATATTATGTCGGGTTTGATTTTCCAGAACCAGACTGCTATTATTCGTGGCAGTAATGCGGATCATTGTTTATTGGCGCATGAGATGATGCGAGGCTTCAACAAGGCGGGAGGAGAGAAGGCATGTATCAAATTGAATCTTCGGAAGGCATATGATATGGTCAACAGGAAATTCGTTTGCCATATTCTTTTGGACAATGGGGTTCAGCCCTACCTGGATGGATCAGATCCGGGAGTGCATTATCACTGCCACTTTTTCAGTACTGATTCGGGGACAACTGTATGGGTTCTTCTACAATAATCTGGGGTTTCGACAAGGAGACCCTTTGTCTCCTTATTTGTTCACCATCGTCATGGAGTATCTCACTTGTCTTATGGATGTTGTGAGTTTTTATCAGGAGATCACACCTTTGTTCAAATAGGTGATCCCTCACATAACTCGTTTGATTTATACTGATGACTTGCTCTTGTTCCTGAAATCCATCAGATCTGGTTTGCGAGCGATCTCTGATATTATGACCTCCTTTGAGCGACTGTCGGGCTTGAATCTCAATAAGGAAAAGAGTAAGGTTTACTTCAATCGATTATGTCATGCTAAGGAGAAGAAGGCTGTTATATTGGGGATTACCCAGGGTGTTCTTCCGGTTAAATATCTTGTTGTTCCTCTCTCCTGTAACTATTCTACCAACCTGGAGTGTCAAAGCTTGGTAGAATTTACCCAGCGGCGGGTTGAAGGGGGGGAGGCGCAAAGTCTTTCTTTCGGAGGCAGGATTGAACTGGTTCGATCTGTGATTACTGCTGTAGTGATATACTGGCTACAACCAGTCCTTTTACTAGTTGCTATCATCCGAAAAATCGAGAAGATATATTCCAACTTCATATGGAGGGAAGGCATACATGCAATATCTTGGAAGACACTCTGTCGACCCAGGAAGGAAGGGGGAGTGGGACTCAGACCACTTCTGACACTGAAGAAGGTTGACACTGAGGAAGGTTGCTAGTCTGAGGTTGGCTTGTTAATTCGTTCAGGAAGACTCGCTATGGACGATCTGGATAAGGAATCGATATCTACGACAAGAATCATTTTGGGAGTATCGATGTAATAACAATGAGTCGGTTGTCCTTAAACACATTTTTCGTCAACGGAAGAGCCTGAAGCATTAGTCGAGTTATTGTCGATGGAAAGGAGACGAACCTTTGGGGGTTGATCACACGAGCATCCCGGAATGGCTTGGTATCAGGGGGGCTCCTATCCCTTGGCGGGACCAGGTTAGCCGTATTATCAGGACGGATGCGTGGCACTTGGAGGACTTACATATCCCGACGAACCTTGCAAATCGCATTCTTCTCATTCCGATCTCTGGGGATAAAGATCGAGGTGTCTTGACGTGGGATAGCAGTCAAACGGGAGGATCTATTTTCAAGCTCGTTTTGTATCAGACTCGGGAGCATTTTGCCACTTGGGAGCATGTTGATATCGTCTGGCATAAAGGTATTGCGAGGAAGTTTCAATATTGGGTAAATTACTTACCAGGGACCGCCTTTACCTATTTGGGATTCTTCCTCCGGACCTTGGTTGTGTATTACGCTACCAACGGCCGGAGTCTGAAGCATATGTTCTTTGAATGTCCTTACCCTGGGAATTATGTAAGGCGCAAAGTAAGGTTCTGAAGCCGAGGAATAGGAATTCTATACAACTCACAGAGGTATTTAGAGGGCCCCGACGGCGCGATTCGCTTGGTTCGAAGAGGCTTATACTCGTCTGGCTTCTGCAGTGTGGCACATCTGGAAGGAATTTTATCAACACAATTACCTTTTTCCAATATGTATATATATTTTTTTGGAAAAAGAGTAAATTTTATTCCAAAATCAAATCATACAATCTTACAATCATGGATATTCCCACACCCAATTAGGGTGCCATGGCATTTACATCAAATTCTATATTATGTAGAATGCCTATAGGAGGGGTGGTTAGCCCCTCGAAAATACGACGATTCCATTACCTCCAAACATGCCAGACGGAGGCTGCAAGCCGTAATCTGGCAGTCTTGAACCATGTATGTCCCCTTCCTCTTCGGCCTCGTATCCCGGTAATGATGTCTCCGATCTCTCTCCCTGTGTCACATCCTTCCAGCGCTCTGCGACACTGCTTAGTTCATATATACCAGGACACCTCGCACTCAAATAACAAGTGTCTCATAGACTCATTTTCCACTTCATATAGTGTACACTTCGGATTTAGGACTTGGACCCCAAAGAAGATGAGTTTGTCCCTTATCAGCAGACGACCAAGCAGTAACCGGTAGACGTACAACTACATCTTGCGGGCCATTCCCTTGCACCAGATGAAGTAATATTCCGCGCTAGTAGTATAAGTACGACGCACAAGGTTGTAGCAGCTAGCGAACCGGAACTCCCCGGTACCTCCCGTAGCTCCCGGCGGATCTCAGGTCCAACAGTCTGCTGGCTGACTCGGATCAATATCCACCGTGCGGATAGCCTCTGCAAGCTCCAAAGTATGGCGGTACACCTCTGATCTCCACAATCCATTTCTAATGACATGTTGACAAGTCAACCCCCCGCCAGCCTCCCTGTGTGTCCGGTCCCCCAGTATATCGATCAGAGATTGACGTTCTAACCATGGATCGCGCCAGAGGTCAGTCCCAGCTCCATCTCTCATAGTCCTCCGGATGGAAGATTTAAGTACAGCTCTGTGTCGCAGAATATGTTTGAAAGTGACAGAGTGGTTATTGTTGAGGGAGCATGTCCAGAAGTTGCCTCCCCCACATACCGACTGGACATCCAATCAGCCCATAACGACCCACATTTGATGAACCTCTATGCCAGCTTCAGATCAGAGGCCTCCCTGACATACAACAGGGGTCTAAGTCCCACCCTCCCTCCTCCGAGGGCGGCAGAGCTGCTCCCAAGAGAACGCATGCATGCCCCCTCTCCAGATGAAGTTAGCGCAAATGCTCTCCACTTTCCGGATGGTGGCGACATGGACTAGAATAGACTGGAGCCAGAAAAGTGCCAATGCCGAAATGACCGATCTGACTAGCTCGATTCGCCCTCCAAACGACAGGCTGGCAGCCAGCCACCCTTCGACCCTCCTCTGGGCATACTCCACCACACTGTGACAGTCCAGATCCCTCGCATAATTGACTGTCAGAGAAACCCCTAGATATTTCACCGGGAGGTTGCCTCTATCAACGCCCAGAGCTTCCGCACGTTCCTCCTTCAGTGAGCAGAGGGAGCTGAAGTAGACGCGGCTCTCTCGCGATTCAGTTGTAGCCCGGAGAGTTATCTATTTCTTCCATAATCCCAGAGATCGTGGCCATTCCTTCCATAGAGGGCTGGATAAAGACCAGGAGATTATCAGCATAGATGTGGTGAGTGACCGGAGGTTCGATCCTCTTGAACAACGGGACCAGCTTTCCACTGTGCACCGCCATACCCATCAGGCAAGTGAAGTACTCCATGACGAGTGTGAACAGGTAAGAGGACAGAGAGTCGTCTTGCCGGAGTCCTCTATTGCTGTGGAAGAACCCATACGGAGTACCCTTGATGAGGACAGAGAAGGTAGGAGTCGAGATGCACTCTCTAATCCTTGCTACCCACCGCCAGTAAAATCGCTCATTTCTTAGGCACAAGAGTCAGAAAAGTGTGGTTCAGCTCCTTCAGCAACTTCCCCTCCTAAAAGAACTCCTGGACCGCCTCAAGCACCGGAACCTTCAGGGTATCCCAGTGGCGTTTGTAGAACCCACTGCTAAATCGATCAGACCCCGGAGCCTTGTTGGGGTCCGCCCTCATGATGATAGCCTCCACCTCCTCCAAAGAGACCGGCGCGAGTAACTGGCTATTCCCATAACACGTCACCAGCTTCTTTGTAGTGATATCCGGAAACACAGAGATAATCAGTCTGAAAATATAACTAAGTGTAGTAGCTGACAGCCTCCCCTTGGATCTCTGACGGCTCTCCTACCAGTTTACCCTCACCATCAAGCAGGTGGGAGAGACTGTTCCTATGATGTCTGGTCCGGATAACATCATAGAATAACTTGGAGCAGCGGTCGCCATCCTTGAGCCAGGAGCATTTAGCGCGTTGGGCCGCACTAATCTCCTTCTGCAACCGGAGTATGTTGACTTCTCCAATCAGTTCCTTCTCCCTAGCCGCTAGGGGCCCATTCATCATATCGGATTGCATGGAATTCTGGATGGCCACGAGTTCCGCCTCCTTATCTTCCATCGAAGGCTTGGACATTCTCTTCACCCAACTCCGAATAGCCTTCTTTGTGCGCTTGAGGATGTGGACCATGCGGTATTGTGCCGTGCCCTAATGTTGGCTAAGAAGACCCTCTCCAACAGCCTCAGAGTACCCTCCAGAAAGAAACCAGTTGTTGTTGTACCGGAAAGGCCGCAAGTTCCAGGTAGGCCGCTCTGTGAAACCGACCCTGATAGGGGAATGATCGCTCGTCCCAGCAGCCAGGCCCTCTGCCACAGAGTTTGGGAAGCGACGGAACGACTCCCCATTTCCCAGAGCTCTGTCCAGCTGACAAGCAACTCTGTTGATGACAGCTTTGTTATGCCAAGTCCAGATGTGCCCAGTTCGCTCCAGACCCTGTAGTCCCGACTGAAGAAGACACCTTTGGAAATCATACAGGATCTGATCTGGGACAGGTCTGCCTCCCACCTTCTCCCTTCTGTGAAGGAGAGCGTTGAAATCACCCATCAAGAGCAGCGGAAGATGCAATGAGTCAGCAGTAGCAGCCACTTTAGCTATATCCCGCCAAAGGCTCTCCCGACGCCGCCTGTCATTGTGGCCATAGACCGCCCCTAGCAAGAACCTGAAACCACCTTTATTAGAGAGGGAGATGGCTATCAGCTGCTCCGACATCCAGACCATATCCCCGTCCCAGTTGTTGCTATTCCATCTGACCCAGATCCTAGCCATGTCACAAAGTGCCAGATTATGAGTTGGGCCCAATGGGGGGGGGGGAGTCCGTCGGGATAGTCTTCTCTCCTTTAATCTCAGTCTCCAGTAATACAAAGATGTCTCAATTCTCTCTGCGTAGGACCTCACAAATCTCTCTCCATCTTCCTAAGGAGCATGCACTCCTGACGTTCTAGGCGATAACTGTCATTAATTATTAAGATGGTGGGACCCCTGAATACCTTCTGGACCAATACCCGGGGATGGTACCACGTCCGTCAACGCCATGTCCTCCTCCAACCCAGGAGTGGTGGAATGCTGGTTCGCCGTTTGAGAGATCATCAGGGCCTAAGCCGGGTTGTCCACACAAAGCGGCTCACCGTAGCCAGGTGAACGGCCCTCCTCCCGGGGATGCCCGTCACGTAGAGAGCCAGCATGTCTCTTCCTGCTATACACTCTCTCCTCGGAAGTACCTCCATCTCCTCTATGCTCTCACCTCGATGCCGAAATATCTCTAGTAACCATACTCCTCTGTGCGGAGAAAGTGATCATAGCCCCACTGGGGTGTACCGTCTGAGGTGGGATAGTCACCATAGCCCCACTGGGGTGTACTGACTGAGGTGAGGTAGTCAGACTCAGTCCACTGGCATCCTCCATCAGCCGGTCCCCCTCCTGCAGGACCCCCTCGGCTCTCTCGTCCCCACTAGTAGTCTCCATCACCCTGGATGTTCCAGGTTCCTCAACTGGCTCTGGTGGGGTCACCGTCTTCTGTCCTCCGGTAGAGCAAGTACTGGCGAGGTGCCCGAAACAGGCACAATGTGAACAGGTAGGTGGTACCCATTTATACTCAACTTTCTGGGTTAGAACCTCTCCAGATGGAACTTCATACTCCAACAAGCTCGGGAGCTCTCCACCGGCCCTAATCTCCACGAACATCTGAGCATACATCAGCCTCGACCGAAAGGCTGTGGCATCATCAGCCTTGATCGGTTAGCCCACCAAGCTGGCGAGCCTCATAAGCAAGGGGATGCTCCAATATCTGACTGGGAACTTCGGAAAGCGGATCCAAACAGGGATAGCATTAAGGACTTCCTTCTCACACCGCAGTTCCGGAGTCCACTCTTTCAGAATGATCAGCCTGCTATCAAACGTCCAAGGCCCTCTTTGGATAATCCTGGTGACGTCTTCCGCTAGTCCAAACTTCACATAGTAGAAGCCATTCTCTCTCGCAAATATCTCTATGCTTCCTTTAGGCTGCCAAACACGTGCCGCATACGTCCGGATCTGCCCATAGAAGGGCTTGTTCCCCAGCACGTACAGGACCAACGTGTTCTCTCAGAAAGCTGTCACCTTCGCTATCTCCTCCACAGGGAACGAGGCTCGAAAGCCACTCCCTACCTTCTTTGATGGCACGTACTCCATAGAAGCTGGGGATTTTGGTCCAACTGGCTTACATATATCAGCCCAGGACTTTCCCACAGGGCGGGAAGACATCCCCTGAGACCATGGGGAGGCACTAGGTAGGGAGGACCCTATGCCTTGGCCCCCTAAGTCAACAGCTTTCCATTTTCCTTTATCCGCCACCGACGCCTTGGAACGCCACCCAACAATTCTCCCACCAGCACCATTCCCCATCCGGGGGTGCAGGGCCATGGGGCGTCTTTCGCGTCCCTGAACAATCGCCCATTCTCCTGTCAGAGGTGTAGCGTGCCTTTAGGTGGGGCAACGCACCACCCTCCTTGCCCACACTCCTACCTCCGCGACGTCTCGTAACCGTCGTCCAGCCACCGTTCGCCATCTGTCCACCCTGAGATCCAGACAAGGATCCAGGTTGAAAATCCGGAGCTCCCGTCAGGTTTGGGACCCAATGATCAGCACCGTTGAGGGGCACGTCCGCCACCCCCGCCGTTTCTCCCCCGGTCACAGCCGTCGAGCGGCCCACGTTCATGTTTCTCCCGTCCGCAACGGACGGGGCCAGCCCCCCTGGACAACACCAGCGCTGCCACCGCTACCGCCCGCGGCACCGTCCGACGCCGGCCCAGGCGACCCCACACTTGTATCCGTGCCCGCGCACGCTGCTCCAGATCCCGTGTAACGACCCGCTCCGCCCTAGCGGAACGCCGACTCAAACAGCGCAAGTGCAACGACTCGAACCCTGTCTTGCTCGGCGAAATGACTCGATTATGGCAAAGGCAATGAACTTGGCCCTTCAGGAGAATCCAGACTTAAACTTTCAAAGGCGTGCTTGGAGTCTCGCTTGGCCAATGCGATCATCGCTAAGGTGTTTGGCTCCGATTAACCTGTCTTTGCTTAGCCTAGACACATAATAATGCGGACAATATTGCTAAAATCGCTAGGCGATAACACCGTACATGCTAACAAAATGACTCAACACACCTAGCTAAGGGAATAATTCCATCTTGTATGCTTGTGTAGAACATGGAAAAGAACTTTGAAAATTACACGAACTCTCGTACCGCACTCCACGCCCGTGTAAACGTACAACTTACACTTTGTGTAGATTTACTTATGCGTTCAATAACGAACGAAATGCTTGTCACTAGAATCATACCACAACTTGAAACATGAAACAATGAATGGTTTACAACAATGAAGCATGAAGACTATCGACATAGTCATTCTGAGTGGAGTATAGAAGCACTGAAAGGCTTCGGGACCGATAGGTCGCCAAGGCGGTTCCCGCACAGGGAGTTGCATAATGTATGAATGAACGAATAAGTAAATGAATGAATGAATACGTGAATGAATCAATGAACGAATGATCAAGTGAAAGAAAGAATAAATGAAAGATAAGCAAGAAAGGAATGGTTAGCGACAGGTATGACGGAAACGTGCAACGGGGCTCGCTACCCGCGTTGCACAGACACCGCCGCCAACCTGGTCGATAATGCATTATGGCTCACAGACAGCCTATGGCTCAAAGACAGCAGTTAAGTTAAAAATGACAAGACAATATGAAATGGTCGCAGACAACCCACTCGTATACGGGGGGAAGAAGTGATTAGGGATTCGAAGGCAACAATCAACGACATCGTGGCCGGCCTAGACGGAATCATGGCTTACAGGCTGCTTGGGTGCGGGCTCGGTCACCCAAGAGACGTAAGGCCGAGTATTGCGTAGACTATCAAGGTGTACCAGCCATCACGCTTGATAGATGCGAATACAAAGAGGAACATGTCCAAATGACTTGTGGTGCCAGCGACCGATGCATATAGATTAAGTTGGCTCGATTACGGCAATTCGCGTGCGAGACCTTGCATTGAAACAAGAAATCTGACTGACTGAACAAAGCGCCTTCTGAACAGGCTTGAATATGACACAACAAATAAACTAGAGTACTTCATAGAAATGAGTTAGAAACACGCCTATGACGCGCTACTACCTGAGGCAGGAACACGCCCTTGACACTTTTGGACACTTATGCAAACCTGTCAATTCGTAATGCATAATATGTTGGCTAACTTGGTTTACTTTGGACAGGGACGATCATATGGTAAGTATTGTAAGCTGCGCATGTTTTACTTATGCGACACTTGAAAACGATAACACGGGATAGGCTTGAATGTTATGCCATGAAACTGATCCTAAAGCAAGTATAGTAAGACGATAAATGATAGAGGGTGCACAAGAGTAAATTGAACGTGTTTGGTAATGATAGCGAGTGGGCGAGCTAGCCTCCCCACCAGTGCATAACAATGTACTGATAACCACATAGATTGTATGCAGAATGCGGGAGAACCACGTCGGGTGCAGAGACTTCCCTCGAACGTGCTAAGAAGCGGAGCTAACTCTGGAGCCTTACAGCATTGCAAAGGAACTGAAGCACCATATACAGGGCATAATGTATCGGAACATCGCCATAAATCATTCCATCTTGTAAGCCACTTGGCACGCCTTTTATGTTTCAAGAGAGAGATATTTGAGCGAATTGTAATCTCGGCCTAATGCCGCTTGTACTACTTCTTGAATATCAATAAAGACTACATAGTTTGTTTCAAATTATGTTTATTTACTTTTCGCTGCAAATGGGGACACTCTGTGCGACTCTGTGGCCTAGCTTCAATTGGCCGTTTCTGGACTTGGCCTTGCACGAGTGCAACCTAGGCTCGTGCGGCATCACGCCTTAGCGAGGACGATCGGTCCTACGCTATGTTGTATTGGGCGCTAGGCGAGGCGAGGCGAGACCATGCCCGCCCCCACGCCTCTTTCGACTCCAGCAACGCCGGTGCTGGTGCCGCCCTTGACCGGCCCGCCCCCACGCCTCTTTCGACTCCAGTACCGCCACTGGCCGACCCACCCTCGCCGGAGGCGCCGGGATCCCAAGTGAGGGACCCCCTAGGGGGGGTCCTCAATGAAGGATGAGAAAAGTTTTATAACCGATTGTTGACATGACGTCAATCCTCTATGTTATCGCCAATTACTACCCATTTATCCAAGGAGCTATGAGTGCGAGAGGGTCGTAAAACTTGGAATGATGAATGTGATCCACTATGATATATAACCCTGTAGTCTCCTTGATTGCCTAGACTTATCTTATCAATGCCTGCTGATTATTGCCATTCTGGAGGGTTGTTTTCTAGTACATGACCTTCAAGTGTGGAAGACGAGGTTACTCTCCTAATATAGAAGACAATACTGGATTCTATGCAGTGTTCTAAATGGCGGCCGCCTAGCCCGCCTAGGCGGTAGGCGGTCTCTCTCCGCACCGCTTCTCTGTAGGCGGTAGAGTAGGCAGCCAACAGAGGTTGACGGCATAGGCGGAGGTAAGGCGGCGTAGGCGGACGCCTAGGCGGAGCAATTCCTAACATGATATTTTGGCCAAAAAAGTTTTGTAAGTATTATGGGCTTATGATTCACTTTTACAAAACTAAAACTTTAGAAATCTTCGTTCTACAACTTGGTTATGCATGGAACACCCTTAAAATATGTATATTATGCAAAAAAAAATGGTAAAATAGTAAAAAATGTTCAAAATGTATTGACCGCCTAGGCGGTGCCTAGGCAGCCTAAGCGGTAGGCGGACTCTCTCCGCTGCGCACCCGCCTACCGCCGTTTAGAACCTTGATTCCACGGCGATAAACAAGCACACCAGGCAGGATTTGTCTTTTAAGGTTGTGAAGCATTCAGTTAACAAAAAGCTATACAAGTATGTATCAACTAATCAAGCCTTGTCACATCTGTTCCACTTTGTGTAGTGATGCATGAGAAGAACATCAAGGTAATTTGAAATTGAAATTTTGCATAGTTGTACAATGTATGAAGTAAAGCAGCTTGAATAAATAACAAATGCAGGCATACAAACATCTTGGCTAGAAAATAGTGTGACTAGACAAGAAACTTTGTTGGAATGTAAAGCAAAATAGGCATAAGCCGCATAACTGGCCTTGTCCCCAAGGAATTATAGTCTATATACCGTAGTTATGTAAAAATTGCTGATAATATGAAAAGACTGAATGTTTCATATAACCCTTTCCTTTGGCTTAAGATATATGTCTCAGAGATTAATGCACTCCTCTATATATAAACCTTGTCTGTGTCCATGATTGCCTATGCCATACTTGTCTCAATGTTTAGAAGATTCTAGAGGCCAATTCTCTAGTATGGACCCCCACCCAGCGACAGATCTATTCTTGGTCAATGCTAAAAAGCACACAGATTTACAAGAGCTATAGAGTTTTGTATATCCATGTACGGATCTTAGTTGCAAGGTGATTCATGAGCAGAAAAACATGAAGGTAATTGAAAAATTGAATTTCCTATATACAGTTAGACGTAAACATCTTGCACAGATAATGAGTTCAGCCACTCACATTTTGTCTAAGACACTCCCTTGAAAAGGCAGGGATTTTTGCTGGATTGTACAGCATTATCGGCATGACTGGTGAATCATTATCCCCAAGGACTTCAAAACCCATCTTCTGAAGTTCAGATCGGAAGAAATTGCTGTTCTCACGAATTTGTGCAATTTTCCGAGCCCCTATTACAAGTAAATTGTATTGAGCAACCTTCTATAACAAGCAAAAAGAAATTGTATGTTAAGAAAAACATTTATATATATAATATTGGATGAAGTAGTTCTGGTAACCTCTGTTAGATCCATCTTCTCCCAGAATAACCTTGATTGCTGATATAACCTGTTGGACTGCCGGCGGTGACATGGAAGTTGCATAAAGATGTGCTGGGCAAGTGTACTTCAGATATTGAATAATCTCCTGATGAACTCAGAAAATTTAGCAGGTGTACCACTTATAAGAAGATTATTTGCTAATTCAAGGTAAGTATTACATAAATTTAGACAAGATTATACACCTTTGATGCTGCAATATAGCCTCCACAAGATCCAAATGATTTTGTAAAAGTTCCCATCATTATATCTATATCAGCAGGGTCCACTCCTAAGAGTTCACAAACACCACGACCTGATCTTCCAATTGCACCAATGCTGTGGGCTTCATCCAAGTATGTGTATGCCTGTCACAGAAAATACGGTAAATCCCAACTGACCGCTGGTATAATTGCAAAACAGTTAAAAGAAGTATTAGATAGAATAGCTCACATATGAAATAGAATAAAATGTGTTACTTGGGGCCATAGCAGGTGTGTGTACTGCTTAGATGTCCAAAAAACACACATAATGCCTTTGAAAAGTGACACTAGGCATGCGTGTAACATAGAAATGTACGTCTAAGACGTATTATACGTAAGTTCTGGACCAACTAACTCTTAAAGTTTGATAACGACCGGTTCAATAAACTATACTCCACATTCCATACAAGAATTAGATCTAGCAACAAGATGGAATATCCTAAGATGGATGGTTTTATGTGTCAATGGAAAACCATTTGATCAAGCAAGATAAGCTATAAAAATCAGAGGTCACTAGGCACACATGTACAAAAACATACACAGGCAGACAATGATGCTTATATGGGAAAGTCATGCAATCACGCATTCAACCCAAATCAGAAGCTACAAAATTGTAGGATAGTTTTCACTAATGGAGAAAATAATGTAACATCAGCACATTTGTGTGCACACACAGCATACAGAAGTGTGAACATACAGACACACATCAAATGTATCACTACATATAGTTGGAACTGAGAAAAAGCATGAGAAAATAAGCAAACTGGTGTCTCAATGTAGTCTTACTTTATACTTCTTGCAGACAGCTATGATTTCCGGCAGTTTGCAAAGCTCTCCCTCCATGCTATAAATTCCTTCAATAATAACTATTATTTTCTTCCAGGGCCTATGTGTCCGAGGCTGTCCCTCGGCAATCTGCTCCCTAAGCACCTCCTCCAAGTGAGAAGGAGCTGCAAATACGAAAAGAGAGAAATATAAGTTGCAAGCAGAACAATAGAATTTAATATTTCAATCTTCGTTCGTTATTGTTTTAGAGCTTACTATTGTGTTGGAAAACTCGCACGGTTGCACCTGATCCTCTAGCCCCATTGACGATGGAGTTGTGGTTGAGAGAATCACTAATTATCAGCCCTCCCTGTGCATGATAGATATATGATAACTTGTTCAGACATTTATAAGAAAAAACCTCGGTAACATGAAAGGAACTCAGAGTTTCAAGTTAACAGAGATGTACAGACCTTCCCAACGAGAACAGGAATGATAGCAGAGTTTGTAACATAACCCATGCCGAAAAGAATAGCAGCTGGCTTACCCACAAATTTAGCAACCGATTCCTCTAGTTCAGTGTGCAATTTTGTAGTTCCTGGTACGAAAGAATGCAAAATATTATTATATCTACTTCAAACTCATCAAGATCAAAATTCTTAAGACAATAACTAGAGTATTTTTACCTCCATCTACACGAACACTGCAGGTGCTCGGTGAATATTTCTTCAGAGACTCGATAACACGAGGAGTGCAGTACTCGTCTGCTGCCGCAAAACCGAGGTAGTTGTATGACCCAAGATTAAGGCATTTAGTAGAATTTGAGGTCCGTCTACATCAATAAGATCAAGAGGTTACATTCCTTTTACTTAAAGGAACCAAGTACATCCTAAACACATTCCAATTCCCAAAGGAAGACCCAGTAAATAGTTACTACACAATCATTGGAATGGTAAAAAGAAATTAAAAAGAAAGTCTGATAAGAATAATGTGCTATTTCCATCAGTTCAATCTTCTTACAAGAAGTGCACTAGGTCACATTATCCTTTTGGAAGAGTACCAGAACAAACAGTTAAGACTATGTTTGAAATTTATCAAGAGTGCGGCCGAAGTACACAAATTAGAGAGAGAGCAGATAGTGCTACTCACTGTAATGTCTTGTTATTGTCATTACTGTGGCGTTCAACCACATCAATCCAGGCATCTGGAGCACCTGAAATTGGTCGGCCAAAGCAATCCTGCAAAAGTATAAATTACCTCAAAATCTTGACTAAATTCAGCTTGCATTACAAAATTTTACAAAGACCTTCTGCACTTCACATATATGTGCAAAGACATCATGAAATATAGGCATGAAGAAGTCACTCCCACGTCCTTAGCTCTCCTACCCTTGAACATGATCTACCTAAAAGAGAATCATGTTCCTTTATCCCCCAAATTGAAACAAGTTATATTAACATGGACTAGCATTTAGAAACACGCCTTTATATATTCTTAGCATAATCTTTGTGTAATCATCTCATGTCACATTGTGCATCCAACTAGTGACACATTTAGATGTCATGATATATATCTATTCTACTATATACCGCCAAAAGTAGGCTTCACTGTGAAAGTTTTCTTTCCAAAAAATCCTTTATTTTATTTACTAATTAAAAAGATTAATTAAAATTAATAGGGGATATCTAGGTAAATACGAGAGTTGTCATTTGATATTCATAATTACAACAGCTCTTAAATACATTGATTATCTAAAAATGAGGCATTAAAAATGGACTTATTCCATCAAAATGAACAAATTTTGGGGTGCAGATCAGTTGTCATTATTATTCTGTCCCATGTTTTGTCCCATTCCTATGACACATGGGCCCCACCGATTTCAAAAAAATAAAAACAAGCAAATAGGAATGGGACAGAACAGGAGACAGAGTAATATGGACATCTGATCTACTCCCCAAATTTTGACTACAAGTGTTTTTTAACCTTTCTAATAATACATACATGCAACGCACGTGCATATATGCTAACAGGAGATAGAGTAATATGGACAGCTGATCTGCTCCCCAAATTTTGACTACAAGTGTCTTTTAGTTTTTCTAATAATAAATACGTGTAATGCACGTGCATATATGCTAGTTGTCTTATAATAGACAATTGCCACTCCATTTTCTTTTGAATTATTTTTAACCTTATAACCTTTTAATAAATTCTTTTAACTGCCCCATGTATCTTTTTTTATCCTCTTGAACTACTTCCCTCTCTTTTCCATGTGGAAAAAGCACATAGGAGAGGGAAGTATCGATTTTGTTCATGCCCCTTGTCCACTTCCATGTCTTCACTTCCTTGTATGACAAAAATTACACTTCAAATAGAAGGCATAATTACAGTGCTTCCCCAATAGCAATTGACATTAACCATATATACTTTTTGAAGTCATAATTTACAATGTTGCCACTAGCAATTGGTCTATGTAGATGTACATGGTAAACGTGTATTGTTGGGAGAAAGATTCTACTTAAGTCAATGTATTGCATTAGGCCCATAGTCTTGAGAGTACACAGTAATAGTAGGAATCTTGTGCAACTCATGCAATGGTTGTATGACACTGACATAATACCATAGTTACTACCACAAGTAAGCTTATTATCATAGTTGTTACCACAGTTGTATGGATATCCATAAAATAGTCTTCTACACTCCACTCAAGTTGTAGCTTAGATATCCATAAACTTGGAGAGAAGAACATAGGTAGTGGGAGAGTTTTGCTGAAGATATTAGATATGAGCCAATTGAGATGAAGTAGAGACATGATGAAGTCGTATTTCTTGGAGTTTGACTTTGACTCAGATGAAGTGACAATCCACCTTAATATGATTCGTGTGCTCATGAAATATTGGGTTCTTGGCAATGTAATGGTTACTTTATTGTTGCAATATAGAGTAGCTGAGGATGGTAGTGAAACACCAATAATTGTCAGACACCTCTTGAGCCAGGTGAGTTCAGAGGCAACATGAGGTACTGAACGATACTCAACTTCAGCATACAAGCAAGAAACTACTGTTTTCTTGTCGATACACCATGTTACCAGGTTGCCACCAAAGAATGTGAAAGAATGTGCAGTAGATATTAGTAGAGCCACAGTCATCAACAAAACCTGCATTATCTTTCTCAGCAAGGCAATAAGAGATGAGAGATACTAATGAGGGTCAAGAAGACCCTGGCCAAAAGATTTCTTCAACTACTAGAGGATCATCTCAACAACACATATATGGCATGTTGTAGGAGACTGCATGTAGTGGCTTATGCTGCTAACGACAAAGGAGAGGTCAGGGTGAGTCACCAGCAAGTAGATGAGCTTTCCTACAAGCCGACGATACATACCGGATCTGGAAGATGTGGAACAGAAGAGGAGCTAATAGTGGAGTCGAACATTCTAATCCATAGGAGTGTTAGTTGGTCAGTATCCCGAAACCTAGCTTCATCTAAGAGCTCTAAATAATACTTTTAGTTGTGGATATCAAAAGGAATCCAACTCCGCTTTGAACTTCGATTCGAAGAAAGTATCATAAGGGATCAAGGTCCTTCGTATGAAAATAGCTCGAGAGATGAAGTTTTGAATTTTGATATTGCGGCAGAGTCATCGTCTGTAACAATAATGTTGTCTACAAAGACAAGAAGAATAAACTACACTGAATATTTTGATGGACAAATAGAGAGGAACCCTTTGTACTGCTAGTAAAACCAATTTATTGGCCAACCTGACTTAATTTGCCAAAACAAGTCCAAGGGGATTGTTGGAGGTCATATATGAATTTTCAGAGATTACAAACTAAAGACTCCACCATACGCTCAAACCCAAGAGGTTTCCACATGTTACACCATCTCAAAGACGTCCTATGAAAGAAGGCATTTTTATATAAAGTTGATGTACGGGCCGCTTGCGGTTAACCACAAAGGAGAGAAGCTCTTGAATAGTATTTAGTTTTGTAATATATGAGAATGTTTCCTCGTAATTAATCTCATAATGTTGCTTAAAACCTTTAGTCACAAGTCGAGCCTTTAATAGGTCAACAGTCCCATCAAGATTGTGTTTGACTGTGAATATCCAGAGGCAGCCAATTTTCCAGTGCCCTGAAGGGAGAGGTACAAATTGTCAAGTACCACACACATTTCTTCCTCTATCGCTACATACCAACCTAGATGATTAAGAGGTTCCTAGATAGAAAGAAGGAACAAAAAGCAAAGATAAAGAGCTAATGAAGTAACATAAGGATAGGGTGAGACCATAGTAGGATACAAAGTTTGCAAAAGAATGCGTAGTGCAAGAATAGGTATATCTTAATATCCGTACAGCTGTGGTAAAAGATATGGTAATAAATTTAATTTTGAGAGTAAATATGGTATCATATGATTACCACATAACCATTGGATGGGTTGTAAGGTTTTCTATTATTACCATGTGCTCTCCAATAATTCAAGGCTATAAACCTAGTGCAATATGTTGAGTTGAGAACAACCTTTTCCCTCAAATAGTATCAGACCTCCAAGCTCTATACCCAAAACACTAGTCCCTCTCTTCTTCATGAATCCATTATCTTTCACCATTCCAAACCTAGACATTACAAGAGTTGTATTGATATATCTTCTGCATGTGTACCTAGGTAGCATTGTGGTGTGTTAAATTTCATCAACTGACAGGAATTGATGATGGCAGTGAAAATGAAGGCCGATGCTTTATTAGCCATAGTGATAGAGAGGTGGTGGCAGTAAATGAGGTTAATGCATTGGCAAACGAAGAAATCATGTCGATCACCTAGCACCAACGAGGAGGAAGGTTGTGGTGGTAGTTGTGGTGACGAACAAGTCGTGCTCTGGTGGCAATAGGGAGGGAGTAGGTGATGGGATCTACTAAAAATATTAACTACCTATATCATCGTCATCAAAGCCTCCTCCTATCACAATGAGGTCGACTACAGAGAATAAGAAAGCTCCATGCAATATTTGACAAAGTTTTATGACCGGTTGTCAACTTGATGTCAATAATTTATATTGGTGCCACATTCCTAACCAAGATAGGTATGAGCATGTGTAGGCGACACTATAAAACCTAGGTGTCCAGTTGGCAGGTCGATAGACCTACCTTTTGGATTTAAGCTCATGCAACCAAAAAACACCCTCTAAATTTCCCTCGACTATAAGGAGTCTAAACAAAGAGGTAAGATGATACAATTTGTAGGAAATTGCATTGATCTTAATGACTATGCCAAAGAGTGAAGGAATGACAATCCCATATTATATAACTATTTTGTGTATGTGTATCTACATTATACAACTATTTTGTGTTTGTGTTTGTGCAAAACCTTAAATGCATCCGGTAAGTACTAATTTTAATTTGGTAATTTGGTACAACTGCCTTGTTTCCGGTATATAAACGAATTTTAAATATTTAGTTTGCATCTTTGTAGATATAGAAAGGAGTATTTAGAATAATAATGAAACTAGTTAGATGTACAAAATTTCACCCATACGAACATTTGCATATATAAAAAAAGTTTGAAGGTAGTACTATAAGGGAATTATTGTAATTTCCAAAAATCGTCCACCTTTAATCCCAACGTTAAAGAGGTCATAAAAAGACATGAGGATTGTTCAGATTCGAAAGAGAGAGAAAGTAGCTTCAGTGGTAGAAAATATGAATGGCATGTTTAAGAGGAATTTCCAAAAAAATGTGGGCGGCGAAAGTAATTCAAAACAAATTGCACAGTTGTTGTCAATTTTCCCTTGTTTTTTGTATTTCCTTGATTCTACCAATTCTACAATTTCTAAACTTCAAATATTATATGCAAAGATTATTTGGAAATGGACCACAAAACAAAACAAAATTAAAAAACTTGAATTCAATCCTGGACCACAAGTTCTAATCTTGTGGATTTAGGTTATATTTTTTTTCCAGGCCCTTGTGATCCTAAAAAAGAATAATGGATCTCTATATCAAAAAATGAGATAAAAATTAGAAAATACTGTGATCTGCATGTTGTCAGTTAGCTATTCTCTTGTATCTCACTTTAGTCATATCGCACTTTAGTCCCACATCGCGTAGAATAAGTCAGGAGGTCATGACTAGCTCTATATATCTATTAGGAATCCTTATGTATCATTCAAGTCAAATGAAATCTCTCTTTAAGTTTCACATGTAAAACCATACACAACTTGGTAATTAGTACATATAGATGACAATTCAATGGACGCTAGCAGCAAAAATTGAGAAGAGAAAAAATATAATGTACAGTAACAAATCATAATATAAACATACGTAAGGCACTCCTCGTCGGAACAAAAAGAAACCTCCTTGTAGAAGACTACATTTGGAATAATTAGAATATTTTTCAGCGGTTTGAGAACATACATATATAGTAGATCCTCACAAAAGTCTATCCAATTGGGCTAAACATAAACTACACATACCCACAAACTATAACAGTTACTAACAAAATCTGACAACCCCTTCAAGCTAAAGCATGTGAAACATGTCCACCTTGTTACCTAAAATAGAAATAAAAAGAAAAGTAACCCTTCATGCTAAAGCATGTGAAACATGTCCATTTTGTTACCTAAAATAGGAAAAAAAAACATAAGGGTTAAACGTCATAGTACAACTAGCATCATTAATAGATACACACGGTTACAAGTAGAAACAACACCATCAACACGGTATAGTGAAGGTTGACACAAGATCCACAATAAAACAATAGTATAAATATGCGCAAGAAAACGTACAATAGCGTCGAGACAAGAAATCCACACACGAGGATGCACGACATAGTAGAGATCGACGCACAAGTACGTATGAGAAAGTTAAGAGTAGAGGATGGTGCATGAGGAAACACGACAAAGTAAAAGTCCAGTAGTCGGTGCAGAAGGACGCATGACGGAATCAAAAGTCGACAGTTGGTACACGAAGACACAAATTGAGTAAAAGTCAAGTGACTAATGGCCAGGGGAGTTTGGAAAGGTGTACGTAGCAAGAAGTGCAAAAGTGACTTCTTGTTTGTTGAAAGTGAAATGCGTATGTTTTTGAGTTTCATACTAGTTCTTGTATCCTGAAAGTGACTTTCAATGTTTTGATACATGATATTTTGTACTATAGAAGTGGAAAAATTCATACTTCCATATTTGGATATTGAATATGTCGAAATGGAAAAATGAAAAAGTGAATTATTATAATAATAACAAAAACTAATTAGTTATCTAACTAAATTGTTAAAGTTATTAACATTGATTATTTTACTCTTTTTAAACTTAACTATTAAGAATTAAAACCCTTCATGCTAATGCATGTGAAATATGTCCACCTTGTTACCTAAAATAGAAATAAAAAGAAAAGTAACCCCTTCATGCTAAAGCATGTGAAACATGTCCATTTTGTTACCTAAAATAGGAAAAAAACATAAGGGTTAAACGTCATAGTATAACTAGCATCATTAATAGATACATGCGGTTACAAATAGAAACAACACCATCAATACGGTATAGTGAAGGTTGACACAAGATCCGCAATAAAACAATAGTATAAATCTGTGCAAGAAAACGTACAATAGCGTCGAGACAAGAAATCCACACACGAGGACGCATGACATAGTAGAGATCGACGCACAAGTACGTATGAGAAAGTTAAGGGTAGAGGATGGTGCACGAGGAAACACGACAAAGTAAAAGTCCAGTAGTCGGTGCACAAGGACGCATGACGGAATCAAAAGTCGACAGTTGGTACACGATACCGCAAATTGAGTAAAAGTCGAGTGACCAACGGCTATAGGTGTTTGGAAAGGTGTAAGTAGCAAGAAGTGCAAAAGTGACTTCTTGTTTGTTGAAAGTGAAATGCGTATGCTTTTGAGCACTGTCGTAAAAGTTCGACTAGTCGGATGACTAGTCCACGAGTAGTCGGTAGTCGGCCTTCGCCGACTCGACTAGGGGGGCTAGTCGGCAAAAAAATCGACTCAAGCAATAATCGTACCTAGTCAGCCGACTAGTCGGCTAGACTGGCCTAGTCGGCCGACTAGGCCTTGGTTCCAAAAAAAAAATCAAAAAGATCAAAATCCTACCTGAAATTCAGTTCTTTCAAAAACTTAACAGCAACCGACAGAGAAGGAGAAGAAGGAGAAAGAAGAGAAGGAGAAGAAGTTTCAGAAAAGGTACATACCAAGGACATATATTGCATATATATTATTTTTTAGGTACTTAAGTTAATACTTTGATAACATATAGCACATATTGCATATATATTATTTTTTTAGTGCATATATATACATATATAATTTAAAAAACTCAAACTGATTAATCCGACTAGTATCCGATAAATCCGATTAATTCCTAGTCCCAACGAACCGCCTAGCGGCCGACTAGCGATGTTTACAACCTTGCTTTTGAGTTTCATGCTAGTTCTTGTTTCCTGAAAGTGACTTCTAATGTTTTAATACATGATATTTTGTACTATAGAAGTGAAAAAATTCATACTTCCATATTTAGATATTAAATATGTGGAAATGGAAAAGTTAAAAAGTTCATTATTATAATAATAACAAAAACTAATTAGTTATGTAACTAAATTGTTAAAGTTATTAACACTGATTATTTTACTCTTTTTAAACTTAACTATTAAGAATTAAATCACCAACCATTTTATTAAATAATTAAGTAACCATAACCAAATAACTAATTTATTAAGTGGATTGGCATTAATGAAATAATAAAATACTTAGTGATATTATCTAATGCATTATTAAGTGGATTGATCTTATTTAAGTAATTACTTAATAAATAATTTATTAATGTCAACAATTATTATTTTAATTACTTATATAATACAAAAAAGGCTATAAATAATGTTTTAATTAATTTACTAATACATTATAATTAATAAATTAGTAGTCGGCCACTTAATAAATAAAGCATCCAATCCACTTGAAATGTATTAAATAATTATTTTATTTTAAAAAGGGAGCCGGACACTTTTCCCCACATCCACAAAAAGCCGAACGTGGAAAGGCTACTTTTTGCATCAGACATGCATAGGACAACAAGTAGAAAGTAATGATTACACCATTTCTTGTCCCTATATCCGGGTTGAACCAAACACCAGACCGGATGTGTGAAAGTGGTGTCATTATTACACCCACTTTCACACATCCATGTCCACTTACACCAATCTAAACAGCCCCTAGAATGCATAACAAAGATGAAAGGTTGACATACGAGGACACACAACAAAGTAAAAAATTGAGACTTTACGTGAAAAGTATGATCCCAAGAGGTGTGGGTAGAGTATGGTACTAGAATATTAGGCCAACAGTTTTCCAATTGGACGAGTTAGACATGACTAGCATGTTAAACTTAGAAGAAAAGATTTTCTGTTCTTTCTTTTTCACTTGTCTTACCTTATTTTTACATCAGAACCAAAAACAAAAACAAAATAAAAAACAAGGTTGTCCCCGAGGCATCAACAATCAATCGAGTTTACCGAAGGCATCAACAATCAAGAATATTTAGTCAACGACGAAATTGAGGTGGTCATTGACAAGGTAGGTCTCCGAGGACGGTGCCACAGATAAACCACGGTGGCTTAATCACCAAAATCGGGGGTAGTTAGTTGTTGGTTGATACACAACAAGGTGTGGTTGCGGCCTAGAGGAAGATGATTTGGAACTTGACTAGTTGCGGAGAGGTGGTACTGAAGGTGTCGGGGAGTTGGAGTGGAGTCGTGTTGAAAGGACTCAATTGCTGACTCGAGAGAGAAAGCAAAGTCACCGAAGTCACTAGGTGGTTGATAAGTTGCTAGAGAAGAAAAGGAGGCTGTCACGAAGGCAAGATCAATCAGATTCCCATCCATAGTGACAATTACATGCTTAAGGTCGATGCACGATGGAGTTAGTTGTGGCGACAGGTGGCGTGAACGAGGCCTTGTCAGATATATAGCTGTGAGGGGTCGTCAGATATATAATTGTGAGGGACTACTAAATGAAGGTCGGGGTCATACCGGAGTCATTGCAGAGGTTAGAGAAGCTACAAAGATGAATGATAGGCAAGATTTTGATCTACTTCACCATGTTAGGCGGTGGCTCAAGTCTGGATACGGTTTTGTAAGCCTGAAGTATTGTTGCCGAGACCTCGAGGCAGAGTATCAGAATGGAGAGTGATGGCATCTCCGAGATCTGGAGATGCCATTGCCACTCGACAACATCAACTCAACTACGGAAACAAAGTGAATCGATTGTACAGCAGATCTCATAGTGTCAGCTCTTAGAGAACCAGTGGTGACAAGATCAGGAGGGTGGTCGAAGCATTGGTGGATTGCTGCAGTTAGGACGAGGGTGACAGAAGTTTATGTCATTGAAGTCGTTGAAGGCGATCAAGATCAGACCCTTAAGAGTCTGACAGCAGGATGGTGTAGTTGAGTCGGCATAGGAAGGGCTACCAATGGTTGGAAAGACCGGCAACGACTACGAGATGCTTATGGTCAAAGTCAATGTTAACCAGGGTCATCGTCAGCGAGAGGAGGTCGACGAAGGAGTTCAAAAAGCAGATTTGTATTAGAGGAGACATCCTTTTATACCCCTCACGACAGGTATAGAAGTCGTCATGGTTGATGTATTTTATGAGCTTGGAGGAAAAAGAGAAATATTGGAGAAGAATAAATATAAGAGTTGTGGATAAAGAATAAAGAGGAGATATGAAATAGGAAGGAGGCAGCTATGCTGGTTAAGCTAGGGTTAGGAGAAGAGTAAGGGTTTGGTTGGGGTTAGAGAAGAAGATCAAGAAAAAGAATAGGAGATGGTGGAGATAAGTAGGGTTAGGGTTTTTGAAAATGGATACCTAGGATTTTATTTTATTGGGAGCTAGGTCCATGATAAACATGCCCTTGATACAATATAGAAGATTAAACTGGGAATACAATATCTTTCATCGAGTCGTTTGAGTATTTATATACATGATATGTATGTGCGTGCAAATGTCATGTAAAGTTCTACAAAAATATTATTTATTAAACATCATGCATACATCCATACAACTTGGTATGAATTTGAAATTTGAATTTAAAAAAAAAAAAATTGGGGCTCCTTTTATTTTTTGACGATGGTCGACGGCTTCACCAATAGTACAACAGGTTCCAAACTTCTGCAGTTAAACAGTAGAGATACATATACATACTCTTTACACTCACTCACTGAATCCAACAATCCTCTAAGGCTGTTTTGTACAGCTTACGGAAGCTACTTCTGCTTATTCATTTTTAAAAGTAAAACAAATGTGTTTCGGCATATTTTTCATAAAATTGATTTCTTTCTGTAGGTTGTTTTTCAAAAAAAGAAAGAGGTAGCTTTTGAAAGTGCTTCAGCTTGTCCTGTAGTTTTTACAAAAACCATAAAAAAAATTCTGGAATTTCACCTTATACCTTAATTCTTTTTATTAAAGCATGTCTGTCTCACTTAATAATTTCAAAATAATAAAAAACAAGTTTTTTCCAAACACCAATAATAAAAATACAAGTTTTTTTCCAAACACCCTGCTGCTTTTGGCAACAGCTTTCAAATACAGTTATCAAACGTTCTTGGTACATGATCACAAGTTCGGCATTCAGGAACAATTCTGCAAGATTAAAAAGTTTGGAGATTTTGGTAAATGATCAACAAAAGTTCGGATAAAGCAAATATAAAAACATAAACATAATAGACATATTTCCTAGAAGTTTGGAAGTATTAATGAATAATGAGTTTAAGAAATCATTGTCTGTGGCCACATGTGCACTTGCCGGTAGGACTAGTGTTCAGTGGTGCAGGAGGACCACCGGTCTATGTAGTGGAGAGGTGTGGTCAAGGAGGAATTAGGTTCATTTCCTTGCACAAGGTAGGTTGGTGTAGGGCATTGCCTACTAGTTTGATCTTTGGCTCAAGAGCAGTTATAATTTGGTTTTGTTATTTTTCTAACTATATCAGCCATCATCCTCTCTCTTGCTAGGAAGCACCAACACTTGATTGAAACGTGGGCGAAGTCGTGTTGAACACGTAAAAGATGTGGGTCGTGTCATGTCGAACATATACCTGACACAACCTGGACACTCCAAAACACACTAGGACACCAAAATTGGTGGCGTGTCCGTCCATAATGTGTTGTATTGATATGTGTCCGTGCAATGTAAGATCCTTCCCTTAACACCGGCTAATATCTCTCGATCAACTCTATCATCGAGAACCCACTACTCGCAATTCCATGTCATCGTTGACCTCAAGATAGTCAAAGACATTTAAAAAAAAAGGTATACTCGAAGCACAAAGGGTCCATATTGTCCGAGGCGCAAGGTGCACTTAAGACATGCGCTCGAGCGAAGTGAGACACAAAAATAGAAAATAATAAAAATATACATAAATAAATAAATAAATAAATAAATTAGTAATGTAAGAAATAAAACCAAATAACATATTAAAACTAACAAAAACATGTTAAAACATAACCAATCGAACTAGCATAGCAGCAGTAGCAGTCAACAGAACTAACAAGAATTTATATTCTCTCTACCACGCTTTTAGTAAAATTTAGTTTTTTCAGTGCAATTGTAGCCAACTTTAGCAAACGTGAAAAGAACCATGGAAAGGGCTACATCCCTCTCACTTGTATGAGGTAAGGGTTATCTTCATACCTCAAAGCTTTTTGAAAAAAATACAAAATAAAAATATATTAAAAAACGTAAGGTGCGCCTAGGCGCACCTTTGTTAGTTGTGCCTTGCTGAAAGGGGTGCCTTGGTTGCGCCGGAGAAAGGCGCCTTGCCTAGTGAGGTGCGAGATGCAGCTGATGCGCCTTGCTACGAAGCGTGCCTTAGGCGCGCCCGAGGCGCGCCTTTGACTACCATGCTTGACCTCTGCCACCATTTAAACTGACCTCTTCAGCAATCACTGTAATTTACTGAACAACAGAACCACCGAAGGAAAATCGTATAATCTATTGTTGGTGTTTTTGCCTTTGGACTAAAAAAGATAGTCCCACATCGGCTACACCAGATGGTGAGTATCTCAATATAATGCATTGCTTGTGTTGAGGTGTGCACATGAGGTGTAGTGGGGCACAAGTTTGTGCCATGTGGGAGTATTTTTCTAGAAGAAAAAATGATTAATTCCAACAAGGATGCAAGTTGATTTTTGTTGTGCGGACTCGGACTCGGACTCGGACACGGACTCCAGGATATCTCGTGCATGCACGGAAGTGTTCGGGGGGTAGGCGTGGACTGGCACACTTCTATGCTGATTGTGGGATGATCTAAAATATCAAACTCTATTTTTGAGTATTGGTATTTTAGTCCCACATAGGATAGAAGAAGAGGTGAAGTCTCAACTCCACTCTATAAATAGAGCCCCTTGGCCTCCTTTGAAAGATGTACCAAAAAGAGAGTTAAGGGAGTCTGTAAAGTCCAGGAAGCCCGTTCAAGTCTCAAATATTGACTTACGAGCGTTCCAGAAGTTCTTCGTGAACTTGCTGGTTCCTGGAAGCAGATCGTGGTGGGGCGAATCTTGCTTTGAGCAACGGTGATCTTAATCACCCCAGCAAGAACCTTTCCTCTTCTTCTTTCTTCTCCTTCATCTGAGTTGTAACTCAGTTCTGTCCATCAGCAACTGCGATTGCGAGGAAGAACATGAGATTTATTTTCTGAACTCAGTTCTGTCCGTCAGCAACTGCGATTGCGAGGAAGAACGTGAGATTTATTTTCTGATTATTGTTGCTTTTGTAATCAGATTCATATTATAGTGTTCCTCTTGGATCTCGAGAAATATCAGAAGGTAAACGTTTGTTGAACCTCTACCATCTTTGATCAAGCCCCGGGACTAACATCTATAACTTTTCAAGATCCAAATTTCATTTTGTAAACAAAACAAAAAAAAAAATCAATCTCTGAGCTAAAGGTTTTAAACAAGAACAAATTGGCTTAATCATTTCATCACATCGCATACAAATATATCATCAAAATGCAATCTTTGGATAAGAAATATAACATCACTCATTTATCTCCAAAAAAAAAGAAATTTTACTCAGGGAAGACGCGCATCGTATCGTACTTGAATCCGGAGATAGAGCCGGCGAGTGTAAAAATCCTCCAGCCCCAGGCAGATCGGCGCGTACCCCTGTTTCCAAAAACAACAAATTTGTCAAGAATTCTAAATCAAATCTTGTCAAAAACAACAAATCTTTGTCAACAAATGGGCTTTCCAAAAAAACAATAAAAATCAAATCTTTGTTAGAAAAGTAAGAAAAAAAAATTCAGGAAAGCTGAAATGGGTTGACCTGAAGGTTCTTGGATTTGGAGAAATCGAGGATCTTTCTGAAGAAATCCCTCATCTGGCCGAAGGCGAAGAGGAGACCGTAGCTGAAGAGGGTGGTGAGCGCAGTCAAGTATGGTAACCTCACCATCGTCTCCTTTTCCTTCAGAGATCTAGAGAGAGAGAGAAAGGAGAGACTTTTACAGAGAGAGAATGAGAATGGATGAACAATTAGGAATGAAAGAGAGAAAAAAAAAAAAGTTTTTTTTAGAGAGAGAAATTGACTATTTGGAAGAGAAGCTCTCTCTCCTCTCTCCCCTCTCTCTCTCTCTCTCTCTCTCTCTCTCTCTCCTCTCTTCCTTACCCCTACTCCTATGTACTTCTTCTATTCCATGTATGGCTGTGCACAATTAAGTCAAACGGACCAAATCAAACCAAGCAAAATCGAACCAATAGGTTTTAAACCGAACCGATGGTTCGGTTGGTTTAGTTCGGCTTCAATTTTTTTAAAATCAACCGGTTCGGTTTGGTTCATGGTTTGATTATGCTAAAAACCGTCTAAATCGAACCGAACCAAATCCTTGTTAAATAATTAGAGTTGGGTATGGGTTGTATTAGACCTGTTTGGTTCATTTATTCATTCAACAACAGTGAACAGACATCACAGTCATTTATCAAGTTGAAAGAGCTATATATCTCTCTCTAGTCTCAAAAAGGAGTGCTGGCGGCTCATATTCTTTTATAACCCTAGAAAGACCCTCTCTCTCTCTCTCTGTTTTTTCATAAAGTCAAATCACTGCCATTTGAAGAGGGACGCATATTAAATGGTATGTTGCAAGTTGCCAACAATAATGTTTCTTTGATGTCTGCATCCAGGTGAACTAGACATTTGAAGTTTTGAACTAGACATCCATGGTGGTTTGAGTTTCTGTGTTTGGTAGCTTTCCTTCTTGCTATCTTGCCCCTTTATGATGGTTTCTAATATGATCTAGATAGTACTTTCCACTCCCTGATGAGGATCCAAGTCACTGATAACTTGTTTTGAACTTCAACTCAGGATTTAAGTGTTAAATGGACATTTGTGATCATCTTTGTGAGCATCTCAATGAGTTTATTATTTATTTAACCATCAATTGTATTATACTTTGGACTCCATCGCCTGTGATGTCTACATACATTATTCTGTCATGTTAATTGCTATCCAACGGTTTGGACTTGCTAGCAAATTTGCATGCTTACATCAGAATTGAAGCTGCAAGTTGAATTTGAGTGTTAAATGCTTGTAAGTTGAATTGAAGCTGTTGAATTGTATTTACTATTGCAAAGTATAAGTTAACTGAGGTTTCACACAAAAAAGCATACAGTCCATTTTTTATGTGATCAAAATCGACCAAGTAGAATCGATTCAAACCGAACCAAGTCGGTCGGTTTCAAAACCGAACCGACCATTTGGTTGGTTTGGTTCGATTTTGCTTATTTTCAAACTGATTAACTTCGGTTCGACTTCGGCTGGGACCAAATAGGTCGACCATTGACCGATACACACCCCTAATTCCATGTATAAAAGCATCCAAGTTTTACAAATTTTCGAGGAAAGCACATTTTTTCTAAATCCCGCAAAAAGCAAAAAAAAACCCATATGATATGGCATTTTACAAAAAAAAATTAAAAAATAGGAAACACCATGTGGTATGGCGTTTTGAAGTTAGAAATTAAAAAAATTACACCCGTCAGTTAACTCCATTGTCACGGAGCGGGAGGGGTGGGAGATAGAAATTTTAACCCGTTAATTCATGAAATAAAGATGATAAATAACGCGAAAGCGTACCAGCATCAATTGATTTGCTTGATGGATCATGAAGCGATCGTCTCTTTATGTGATTCGATCTTCCAACTTGCTACGACCCTTAATTATATATATATATATATATATATATATATATATATATATATATATATATATAGGATCCGGAACAAGATACCCGCCCGCGGAGCCACACCGAAGTCCCGCCCCTCCCCACCCGACTACCCCCCGCCCGCAGCATCGGATTGAGCGGAGTCCGCGTGGGGCCCACGCGATGCCGTGAGATCCAACGGCTAAGGATCGCGCGGCTTCGGCGGGGCTCTGAAAACGGGGCTCCCGATCCAGACCCATACGCGATGCCGTGAGATCCAACGGCTAAGGATCGCGCGGCTTCGGCGGGGCTCTGAAAACGGGGCTCCCGATCCAGACCCATATATATATATATATATATATATATATATATATATATATATATATATATATATATATATATATATATTAGCTCAAGTGGTTAGAGTAAGGCACATCCTCCCAAGAGGTTGCGGGTTCGAGCAACGGAAGAAGCACATTTAATTCCATGGGGAGGAATAAATGTGAGCGCAGGCCGGACGAGCTTGATGCAGAGAGATACAAGTGTGGGTGCGGGCCTTCGGGCTGAGTTTGTAGGCCTTCGGATCAGAAATCTGTAACACAATTACCTGTTCCAAATATATATAGTAGGCCTTTGGACCAGAAATCTATAACACAATTATATGTTCCAAATATATATATATATATATATATATATATATATATATATATATATATATATATATATATATATATATATATATGTTCTAGGTTTTAGATAATTCTAATTTGGTCCCTCATCAAATTAGATTTATCTCTAGTATCTATACATTATTTTAATGACTATTACACCCTTAAACCTATTTCCAATTAGACCACTTTAATTTGGCTTAATTATTTAGATAGTCTAACACAATTAATTTTACATGTGTGGCACCTAATAATTAAATAATTGTAGATCCAAATATAACTTGGGAGCAGTTTAAGGACCTCTTTAAGAGAAAGTTCTTCCTTGCAATGGCCAAAGGTGTTTTGGAGAGCAATTCTAGAACCTGGAGCATGGTAGTTTATCTGTACATGAATATGTTGCGGAGTTCGACAAGCTGAGATGATTGGCGGAGTACATGGTTAGGGACCCGGAGGATCGAGCACGGATATTTTAGCAGGGCTTGACCAAGGATATCAGAGTTCATATTGCATCTGGACCACGACTTTTGCAGGGATTGTAACAGAGGTCCAGAGAGTAGAGGTGGACTTGGACATCATACCTAGGTAGTAGTGGTTTAGGACCCACGAAGCATCCCCAACTTCAACAGAGGATGTTCCAGCATCAGCATCAGCACCATCCTCCGGCTAGAGTTCCATTTCAGCAGCAACGACTGTAGATGCAGCAAGCTTCTCTTTACAACTATTGCAAGAAGCCGGGACATACATGGGTGGTATGCAGGAAAAGGCTGGGAGTGTGTTTATTCTATGGGTCGGCTACACATCAGATGAGGGAGTTTCCTTTAGCGCATGTTCGTCTAGCTTAGGGTATAGCTCCTGCTTAGAGAGGATCAGTCAGGCTGCTAGTGCCTCACCAGCAGAGGAGATCACTTCCTACCCAACAGCAGCGCTTTATCCAAGCATCAGTAGAGGGGCAAGGCCTTTGCCTTGACGGTCGAGGAGACTGAGGTACCTACCGATGTGATAGCATGTTCTATACTCCTTGATTCATTTTCAGCTATTACTTTGTTTGATTCTGGTGCCATTCATAGTTTCATATTTGTAGCTTTTGTATTTAAGCATAACATAGTGTTCGAGCCTTTAGATAGTAGCTGTAAGATCTTGACTAACAGAGGCGTTATCCTAGTCAAAGATATTTGCATCGGGCATCGCATTACCTTGGGAGGTAGGAAATTGTGCGCCAGTTTACTCGTAATGCCACTTCCGAGTTTCGATATAGTTATCGGGATGGATTGGTTTTGCATCATGCCAGTATAGATTACCGTCGTGGATGCATAGTATTTAGTCCTCCTGGAGAGTTTGTGTTTGAGTTTGCTAGAGGAGTAGTAGAGCAGTGAAGCGAGGCTATTTGTGGAGCAATGGTAGAGGAAAAAGAGATACCTCATCCTATCATTACGGAGTTTCTTGATGTATTTTTCGAGGAGTTGCCCGGATTATTGCCTGATAGGGATATTGAGTTCTCTATTGATCTTGTGCCAGGGGCAGATCCAGTATCGCAACATGTGTACATGATGCATAACAAAGAGATGGGAGAATTGAAGAAGCAGATTGATGAATTGCTAGACAAGGGGTTTATTAGATCGAGTTCGTTGCCTTAGGGTGCTTCAGTGCTATTTGTGTCGAAGAAGGATGGGTCTGTACATATGTGCATCGACTACAGGGCTTTAAACAACATCATTATCAAGAACAAATACCCATTGTCAAAGAATGATGATTTGTTCGATCAGTTGAGTGGTGTCAGGATATTTTCAAAAAATGACTTGAGATCTGGCTATCATAAGGTGAAGGTGAAGAAGGAGAACATTCCAAAGACAACCTTTCGAACTAAATATGGCTAGTATGAGTTTATGGTAATGTCATTTGGGTTGAATGACTCGGCGGTCTTCATGAACTTGATGAACAACATATTCCATCAATATCTTGACAAATTTGTGGTGGTATTCGTCGACGATAAGTTCATTTATTCGAAGATGACAAACGAGCACAATGAACATTTGAGGATCATGCTTGAGACTCTCAAGAAGGAGAAACTATATGAAAAACTCTCGAAATGTGAGTTTTTCTTGGATATAGTGGAGTTTCTTGGACACATAGTGATTGGAGATAGGATTTCAGTGGATCCGAAGAAGATTGATGCAGTAAAATCTTGGACTAATTCAAGTTTTGTTGCAAAGATCAGTAGCTTCTTAGGATTGGCGGGATATTATAGGAAGTTCATGAAGGATTTCGCTCGGATTACAAAGCCGATGACTAAACTCACTGGAAAGGATGTAGAGTTCGTATGGACAAAGGACTGTCAGGCTGCATTTGATGAACTGAAAAAGAGATTGACTATAGCTCCAGTGTTGACATTACCCTCGGGACCAGATGGATTTTCTATTTATAGTGACGCTTCGGGAAAAGGTTTGGATGTGTTCTAGAGCAGAACAAGAAGGTGGTGGCGTATGCATCCAGATAGTTATGACAACATGAGAAAAACTATCCCACTCACGACGTGGAGTTGTCACAGGTGATTTTTACCTTGAAGTTATATAAATATTACTTGTATGGAGAGCGTGTAAAAATTTTTACTGACCACAAAAGCTTGAAGTACGTTTTCATACAAAAAGAGATGAATATGACATGGAGCAGATGGCTGGAACTGAGGAAAGATTTCGATATTACATTATAATATCATCCAGGAAAAGCCAACATAGTTGTTAATGCCTTGAGCAGGTATCCGATAGCTATGTATTTAATGATGGACCGTCACCTGTTAGCAGATTTGGAGAGTTTGGGCGTTGAGATATTTCGGGAGTTAAGATGTACATAGATGATGGGTATGCAGATTCGGTCTGGATTGATGGACATAATTCGAGAGACTTAGTATCTGGGCAAAAATCTGAGGAATCTCAGAGCTCAGGTGCAGGTTTGATTGTTAGATGATTTTACCATTGAAGAGGATGGTTCATTGAGGCACGGAGCTAGGTTATGTGTACCTAGTGGTGATCTATGTGAGGAAGACATGCAATAAGCCATCGTTCCCAGTATTCTATACATCCTGGAACTAACAAGATGTATAAGGACTTGAAAGATCACATATAAAGGTATGGTATGAAACGATGGAGGCACACTTTGTTTCTAGATGCCTTGTGTGCTAGTAGGTCAAAGCCGAGAGGCAAACACCGAGAGGACTGCTTTAACCATTACCAATCTCTGAGTGGAAATAGGAACATATCACGATGGATTTTATTTCCGGTCTTCCACGCACTCCAGGAGGGAAGGATGCAATTTGGGTTATCGTTGACAAGTTGACCAAATTGACCCACTTTATACCATTCAAAGTAGGATTGTTGTCACTCCCGTTTCCCGTTATACGTATTTTCTGTATACGTGTACGAATTTCTAGCAATTGTCAGGTGGACCGTAGTTAGACTTGTCTTGCTTAGCTTGATCTTGGTTTAAACTTGCCTTAGTTTATTTGGTTTGGTTCAATATGACTTGGCTTGGCCTGGTTTGGTTTGAGATGAAGATGTTTGGTATTTAAGTCAACTTCTCTCTCTCTCTCTCCTCCATAACTTTCATTTATTTCTTCTCATCTTCTTCATTTACTCCTCTCCACCTACATCCAAGAAACCCTAGGTAAGTGCAACTTACTTCATAATGGATCTCAAGTTCCTTTGTTCCATTCTCTTCCTTACTTGATTCTAAGCCTCTTTAGAACTTGGCATTTTTGGTTTTGATGGATAATTTTTTGTAGATCTAAGTTTTAATTTTTTTCTCGTTTTTTATTTTAATCTATTAAACTTGGTATTTTCAAAAACTAGTTGCTTCATATTGTAGGAAATCTTGTTCTACCCAATTTTGTCCTTTAAAAAGTTAGATTCCGACTTGATTTGAGGAATTTATGTCATTTGGAGTTCATGGGTTCCCATGAACATTTAGAGGCTGGTTGGAGAAGAAGAGCAGTGCATGCTGGCGCATGCTTGCACTGGCGCATGCTGGCACTGGCGCTAGTACATGTTGGCACTGGCGCATGCTAGCACATGCTGGCACTGGCGCATGTTGGAGCTGGCGCATGCTGACACTGGCACATGTTGGCGCATGCTGGTGCTGGTGCATGCTGGCGCTGGCGCATGCTGGCCCTGGCACCTTTTGGCCTAAGCGCATCCTGGCCTTGGCGCCTTTTGGCCCAGGCGCATGCTGGCCCCGACGCATGCTGTCTCCGGCGCATGTTGTCTCCGGCGCATGTTGTCCTTGGTGCATGCTGTCCCCGGCGCATGCCGTCCCTGGCGCCCCTTTTGACCCTTGTGCCATTTTTTGCCATGATAATTCTTGTTGCTTATATCCATGCTTGTTCTCATGGTTCTTAGTGTAATGTTGTGATCCTAGCTTGTACCCTGTACTTGACTTGCCTTGTGACGACCCGACTTAATAACTTGTCGAGCATGATAGAGCTTGAGCTTGATAATATTTGACTGGACTTGACTTGACATGAACTCGACATGATAATAGAACCCGTCTCGATAATTCTCGATAGTGGTCTGTCGAGGCGTACTCCTGATAAGTACTCCTGATAAGTGACTAGTAAACCTGACATGACATGTATAATCTTAATTGTTGTTGCGACGGCTACTCCTGTCTTGCTAGTGTAACTCTTGCCTTGACTCCGTGGTTGATTGTGCCTGTATAAGCTACATGTCTTGTCTTGCATCATGTCTAGGATATGGATTCCTGGTTACCACGGTCAGGGATTCATAATGAATCTGACTAGGTTAATGACTAGATTGATCAAGTAGTTCATATAGAGAGATTTTCCAGTTACAGACGATCTCGTTATCTCGGTCACACCTATGGACTTGTAGCCTGCCGACGAGTAGGGCACATTTCCAGCACATTGTCATGTGTTGCACTTCTTGAATCATAAGCACTAAAATACACCAGTAATCTTGATAACTCTTGTAACCCTCGCCTAGATAACCTGGATAGTCTGCAGGGTTTGTGACTGCGAGAACATCTCATTGCATCTTGTTAGTAACTAAGCTTGTGATAACCCTAGTTAGCTAACAATAGCAAGTTGTAAGACTTGATTGGCCGTGCTTGAATGAATTGTCTCATGATTAACATGTGAATTATATTCCACCTCTTGTTTCTCCTACTGTAAGCTAATGTTTTATGTTAACTCAGTCCCTCATGTTATTTAATTATGCTCTTTTATTAGTTTTTCTTTTATTATATGCTGGTTTTAGTTTCTAAGTGGAGCCTCCCTTGTGGCACTTGATCTTTCTGGGGTCTGACCCAGCTGGTTTTGCATGGCCAGATTTCAGAGAAGTGTAGAAGCATAGAAAAGAATAAAGAAAGATCCATGCGGCCAAGGATCCCCATGCGGCTCAGAGAGATCATGCGGCTCAGGGATCCATGCGGCTCAAGCGTCTATGCGGCTCGAATAATTCCATGCGGCCCAGAGTGGAGCCACGTGGCCTTCAACAGCTCTTTCCTTTGTCTTTTACTGTATTTAATGCCTTGACGGCTGACAGCTCTGACAAATGACAGCTCTGACATAAAGATGCAATAATGACTCTGTCATAATGGCAGATTCCTAGGAAAACGAAGGAAATCTCTGACACAATCCATCAAATCCCAAAGACATTTATACGGCCTTGACACGTGGACAGTCGCATGCAGCTCAGACAGAGGCCACCCCATGCGGCTCAGGCAGAGGTTACCCCATGCGGCTCACGAGGACTATCTTCATGCGGCTCACTGAGAAGCCACCCATCATGCGGTCACCTACGCTCATGCGGCTCAAGATTGTCTCCATGCGGTTCAAATATTCAGATGCCACTCCCAAGCAGCCTTGACACGTGGCCAGCGTTATGCGGCTCAGTGGGGAGAAATCCTCATGCGGCTCAAATTTCCTAAGTGGCTCGCAGTTTTGCCAGCGTCCCTACAGCTAGCAGCCTAATAATAGTGGGACACGTGGCAAGATTCATCAACAAATCCCAAACAACCAGGTTTAGTGCCATCCTCATAATTACTGGGATTGAATCAGATCATTTGTAATCAATCAAATTGAACACGTGGCAGAAGATCCGAGCTTGACATAACAAATCATGAGGATTTATGGCAATCATCATTAATTGTCCACAGAGATTTGATGCAATCATATTAATTGCTCAAATCTATTATGAGCGGCCCAGATACATTGATCCTTAGCCGCCGACTTTTGAGAATGGGCAATTATTGCAAACCCTAATGATGCCCCCACTCTTATAAATAGCAGGGTGCCATTCCCTTGCAGAAGAGAGAGCAGAGTATACCCCCTCGGATCCAGAGAGTCAGAGAGAGAATATACAGAGATCGAAAGGAGAGCATTTCTTCATCAATGCCAAGCAGTTCTTCTACAGAGCCAAGGCTGCATCCGATCGTCCAAAGAGTAAGGCAGAGCTGCCGTCGCTTTCCCGAGCCTCTATCGTCACCCCCCAGAATCTAAAATAAACAATTGTACTTAGATTGTTGTACCTAGGTTTTCGTCTCTAGGCTTTCTTTGTACAAGCGAGTTTGTATTGTGAGTCTAAGTTCAGTCCTCCTACATAAATTATTCTGTACTTTTATAATCAATGGAAAACACGATGGAGACTCTGCTGGGGACAAACTTCTCCACGGCTGAGGAGTTGGTGACGCAATCGGATGCAGCCAAACTTGGCTCCACACAACAGAAGATGGTCGTCCGCTTCGACCAACATGCGTTCGAAGAAATGCTCTCCGAAGGAAGTGCTGGCCCGGTCCAAAAGCAAACCCGCACGAAGAAGGCTCGCGGGGAGTGGAGGCCAAAGTCATTTGCTCCTCCCCAAGCTTTGGACGGAATGCTCTCTGTTGCTCAAGACGGTGAAGGCGACCCTCATGCTGCCCCACTTCAAGCCATAGAGGACTCTGATGTCCCCAAGTCCGGCAGAGGAAAGCACTACGATGCTGGACTTGCAGGGGCAAAGAGTGATTCTATGTGCTCCAGGAAGAAGCTGAACAAAGGCACTAGCCGTAAAACGAAGACTCATGCGGCCAAGATTGTCAGCCGCATGAATGATGTCCATACGGCCGAAATTGCCAGCCAAAGGCATAACGCTCATGCGGCCAGGATTTCCAGCCGCATGGAGAACACTCATGCGGCCAGAACTGCCAGCCGCATGGAGAAAATGCATGCGGCCGAGACTTCCAGCCGCATGAAGAAAGCCTATGCGGCCACAACTGCCAGCCGCATGAAGACTGTTGACTCCAGCCACATACTTCCTGCTCCATGCAGCTCAGGCTCAGTCTTCGATTGCCTCTCCTATGGTCCTGATCTCTCGTACTCCCGAGAAGACATGTCTGACTCTCTCCAGCACTACTTTGACTCTTCCTACTATACGCCTTCAGACGCCCGAATGAAGAAGTCAAGGGCAGCGCGAGCTCGACGAGCTCAGTCGACTGTCCCAACCTCTGACCATCCGAGCGCTCCACATACTGTTATGCGGGCCTCTGATGGGAAGTTGTACCGAACCACTCGAGTCCAGCCCCCGGCGACAAACGGACAGAGTGGTTCCCAAAAGTCTCCCAAAACCCAGGAAGCAAACATGGTCGTTCCAGACCCGTCTGACTTGCGTGAGGTTATCCTCCACAAACGCAAGGAAAAAGAAGAGGCCCCGATATACAAAGGGCCCTCCCACGGACACCACTGCACCCAAATCATTGTCAGCTGCTGTTACAACAATGCGACAATACGAGAAGACCGGCAGTCCGTCTTCCAAGGATTATAACAGCCGAACTCAGAGGATGAGGCGCCACCCGTCGTCTCTTGCAACTCCACTCAGAAAATCCCCGCCGATAGGAGAGAGAAGAAGATAAATGCTTCCAGCCCGAAGATCTCAACCACTGTGACTAAGCAACCGTCGTCTAAACGGTTATCTACCACCGGAGTTTTCCAAGGTACCCATTCGAAGACAAAATCTACTACAGTAGGAGATTCATCGTCCACACCACTGGGGGTTACTGAAACTGGGGGTAGCACTCCCCGGAGCATCCACGATAATCCGATGTTCCAAGGAGATGAGCCCGGGGAAACAACTCTCCCATCAGATACAGCAGGTGCCGACGTCTCCGAGGACGTCCACGACTCTCAAGATGAAGCAAGCTCTGAAGTTGGGGGTACTATTCCTTCTGAGTCCGAACTAGAGGAGAACATTCCTACATACCCCGATGACTTCTCGGTACAGGGGTACGACTCGGAGGGCACGTCCTCCACCGTTTCTTCTATCTCTCCTCATGTAAGGACGATGTTCATGACTGACAGCAACCAAGGTGGTTTCAGTGATCGCCAATGCATCGACACTCTGGAGGCAATACTGTATGCCTTGGTCAAGTCTGTAGATGAGATCAAAGCAGCTCTTCCAACTCTGCAAGGAGGGATGCCTGGCCAAACAAGCACAGGTCCCGCGATCAATATGGGCTCAAATTCAGCGGCACCGAACCCGGACAACAATCCTCCTGAAATGACGGTTCCCACCGCTGCGGATGAGGCCAGAGAAGCAAGAAGAGAGGTCCAGGAGCTCCGAGCCATGTTTCACGCTCGGAAAACCTCTCAAGACCTCAGAATACGGCAACCATACCCTGCTGCATGGAGGGATGTCCCCTTCCCACCAAGATATAAGCCGTTCAACATCAATCCCTATGATGGCAAGACCTCCGCAAGTCGATACATCACTTATTTCGAGGTCACCATCGACCATCTGCCCCATGACGATGCCATCCTCACACGATTGTTTATTGGAGCATTGGAAGGGGTCGCCTTCGACTGGTATCGCAACCTGCCAGACAACTGCATCCACTCCTTCGCCAGCTTCAAGCGCATGTTCCTGGAGAGATTTTACGAAGTAGGACAGGACGTCACAATGTCCACCCTCGTGGACGTCGTTCAAGGGAAGAAGGAGCTGACAAGGAACTATATTGAGCGATTTCGCCAAACCGCAATGAAGTTGCCGTCTGGTAACCCGGATTCCTCCTTGATTGAAATTTGCCAAAAGGGATTGCTCCTAACAATCAGTCTCTGGATGGGCGAAAGTCAATTTAAAGATTGGAAGACGTTTATCATCAGTGCCACTAGCGCCGAAGAACGACTAAAGAAGGCTCGCCAACTGGGATTGCACATCTCGGAGGGAGAGAACAAGGGCAAGCGTCCTAATACCAACAACGATAATGGGGGTATCCCCTCCAACAATCGGGATAACAGGGGTAAGCAGGCTATGGTGGCCGACACAGCCCAGAAACCTGAGTCAAGATAAACAATGGCCGCAAATGACCTATTCCTTCGAAGACGGCCACGTCAAGCCTATCTTGGACATGCTCATACAAGGAGACAGAATTCAGCTCCCTCCGCCAAGACGGGAACCTCGGTCGGCAGAAATGGAGAGCCCGAAGTACTGCCATTACCACCGCTACGTCCACCATGCTACACACGACTGCTACCAATTGAAGTGATACATCCTACATCTCATCGATTCGAACGCTCTGGCCATCGATTTCGAGAAGGTAACCGTGGCGGCCAACATGGTGTCCGTACAATTCGGCAGCTTCCCTCCAACAGAGACTCAAAACGGTGTGATACCCATCCCTCTGGCAACAATAAAGATTGCTAATCTTCTACCTCCTCGGGATCAGGTTGCTGGTCTAGTACCCCTCACCACATCACGGAAGGAGGTCATGTGGGTCCATCCGGACCTAGTACTTGAGGTGACCCAGTCCACACTACCTTCCATTCGCAAGAAGAAGAATGGAAAAGTCAGATCCTACCGCACAATCTCGGCAGATGTCGAAGAAGTCACGGATATCGTTACCCGATCTGGGGCACAATCCTAACCTGTGGCCGATAACTCAGCTGAAGATCATCAGCCAGCTACTGCTGACGCTCTAGGACCTTCTCTGCCTCCGACGACTGACAAGCCTAGGCCGAAGGAGACTCGCTTTGACAAATCCCTCCGAAAAGAGGCACCGTAGGGGCTGGAAAGGCCCTACAACTTCGACATCTTGGCGCAATTGGCCAACACACCGGCCAAACTGTCATTATACGAGCTCCTGAGACTCTCAAAGGATGTTCGCGCGGCTTTGAGCGATGCACTCCAAAATGCCGACGCATATCTGGCTCAGGTCAACCTCACAGGAGAGAGCCCGCCTGCAAATCTCCAAGACAGTGCTTGTAAAGGAGCAATGCCCAATATTGTCTTCACTCCACAGGATATGCTCATCAAAACCAATCTCCACGATCGTCTATTATACTACACCGGATACATCGGAGACGTAAAGGTGGACCGGATGCACATTGATCCTGGTTCTTCCATAAGCATCATCCCGAAGGGTCTGCTACATCATCTCCGCATTCCTATGCATCGCCTGACGCCAACAAGCACCGCCATCAGCGGTTTCAATTCGGGCAGGAGCTACCCAATCGGGAAGATTCGCTTGAAGTGCCAAATTGGCGATCTCCAGTCAGAAGTAACCTGTTACGTCATAGATGCGGACACTTCTTACAACATCCTCTTGGGGCGCCCTTGGATACACGATTATATGATCGTGCCTTCCACACTGCACCAGTGCTTCAAGTATATCGACAAACACGACTTTGTGAGGACAGAATTTGCCGACATCGATCCCTTCAAAGGAGTCGAATCCTACTACTCGGATTCCTGCCTATACGAGAAGTCGAAGAGGCACATGGATGAAGATGTACAAGCTCGAACTGAGACGACCTCAGGATCAGAAGAACCTCTGACGATCCACCTCTAAGCTCGCAAACCTGGTAAATCCACACCCCTTACGGCCGCTCTGTGTAAGGATGCGATCAGCCTCTCGGCACAAGAAGGACAAATGATAATCCGGCTGCCAAGGTCCGGCCAAGCGCCGAGACCCACAACGGAGCCACTGACAATCAGGTTACCGAGAGTTAGCCAGCCACAAGCAGAGAAGTTCAACCCCTCTGACAAGCCAATGACGATACGTCTTCCCAGAAGAATCGTCACCCCGATGCAAAGTCTGGGGCTCTTAGCGAACCAACAACTCCCCGTCCAGCATCAAGTACCAAACTGGGGGTCGCTAGCGAACCAACTACTCCCCGCCCAACATCGAGTACAAAACTGGGGGTCGCTAGTTTGCCAACAACTCCACGTTCGGCTCTACCAACAGAACCCCTGATGATCAAGCTGCCCAGGTCATCCTCTCAGTCTTCATTTATACAGGGGGTGACCGAAGAAGAACCAAAATTGGCCAAGTATGTGGCTGCCCACACTGATGTTCCATCCGTAGATGATGTAATCCCGCTAGAAAAGATACCTTACTTCATCAATAAAGGGCTATCTTTGAACTACCTCGAGCTTAATAAGCTTTGTACAATGTATGCTATGGAACACGGTATAGGCACTCACCTACACACACAGGTGACAAATGTTTACACCACAAACCAGCTTACTCCAGTGGAAGACGCTTATCGCATAATCGAGGGAGGGGACCATCCAATCATCTTCGGCCGGAAGGACGACCCACAGCCCTTCACCATAGAGAAGGTCGATCTCGAATTAGATGCCGGAAGACTGCCTCTGTATCTCTATAGCCCCCAATCCAAATACCTCATGCAAAAATAGGGGTATGATCTGGAGACTACGCCAGGCTTGAACTACGGCACCGGTCGACGATTGCCTTTAAAGCCGCCAGTCCCGGCTGGCAAACCACATGACTACTACAGCAAGACCCGATGTGGATTAGGGTATATCACGTCCACAATGACACCTGAAAGTTCAGATGAGGAATGCGACTGTCATTCACATTCAACCGGGTCACCGACTTCTGATTCGGATACCAGCATCGGTGACATATTCAGACAAGTCCTGTCAGTCAATATGGCATTCGCCGACGCTTACGAAGAAGATGAAGACATTCCTGAAATCTTCGAGTTAGAGCCGTGGACCCAACAGCTGGATGCACAATGGAAAAAGCGGTTTGAACAGAGAGAACCTCCTACTGAAGATGAGGTTATACAGGTCGACCTCGAAAGCTAATCTTCTCCAAAACCAATCTTCGTCAGTAAAAGCCTAACAGACAAAGAGCTAGAATCGCTGCTGGAACATATCAAAGAATATATTGATGTGTTCGCCTGGAGCTATAAAGACATGCCAGGACTAAACCATGAGGTTGCCCTTCATAAGCTCAATATTTGTCCAGATGCAAAGCCGGTCAAGCAACAACAGCGACGCTTCCGCCCGGGCATCATGGATGCAATCGAAGCCGGAGTCAACAAACTGATAGCCAGCGGCTTCATTCGTGAAGAACAACATCCAGACTGGGTCGCCAACATAGTACCGGTCCTCAAGAAGAATGGGAAGATTCGAATCTGCATCGACTTCCGCAATCTGAACGAGGCATGTCCCAAAGATGAATTCTTCCTCCCTATCACAGACATCATGATTGACAACACATGTGGCTTCGAACGCATGTCATTCATGGATGGTTTCTCGGGGTACAACCAAATCAAGATGTCTCCTAACGACGAAAAGCACACATCATTTCGAACACCGATTGGCACGTATTGCTACACAGTCATGCCTTTCGGTTTAAAAAATACTGGCGCCACATATCAAAGAGCCATGAGTATCATCTTCAGAGACCACTTGCGCAAGACTGTGGAGTGCTATGTTGATGACATCGCCGTCAAGAGTCGCTATAAGGAAGACCACCTGCATGATCTGAGGACAGTGTTTGACCTGATGCGAGCACACAACCTGAAGATGAATCCCACAAAATACTTCTTGGGCGTATCCAGCGGAAAATTCCTGGGTTTTATTATTACTGCCCAGGGAATTCATGTAGACCCAGAGAAGATGAAGGCAATTATGGAGATGGGTCCCCCGAAAAATCTTCGCGAACTCAGGGGCCTTCAAGGAAGGCTAGCTTACATCAGAAGGTTCATTTCTAACCTCTCCGGGCGATGTCGGCCATTCACCCATCTCATGAAGAAAGGTGTCTCGTTCGTATGGGATAAAGAATGCCAACGTGTCTTCGACAACATCAAAGAATATTTGTCGAACCCTCCAGTCCTGGTGGCCCCGGTTGCTGGGAAACCATTCTTGCTATATGTACGAGCAATGGAGCATTCCCTCGACGCTCTGCTGGCACAAAACAACGATACAGGCCATGAACAAGCTATATATTACCTCAGCTGAATGATGATCGGGTCAGAGCACAGATATACTGCTGTGGAGAAGGAATGCCTCGCCCTGGTGTTCGCCATCCAAAAGATGCGATACTATGTTATGGGAAAAAACTATACATGTGATATCACGAGTCAACCCCCTCAAGGTTCTCATGACTAAACTAGGGGCACTCAGCTCCCGCCTCGCCACATGGGCGATATTGCTGTCTCCCTATCATATGGTCTTCGTCTCGCAAAAAGCTGTTAAAGGTCAAGCTCTGGCAGACTTTTTAGCATCCCATCCAGGCTCAGAGTCGTCCAGAATATATGAAGGAATCCCAGATGAGGTCGTCGACTCACATGTGGCCTCTCATGATGATATATGGCGAATGTTCTTCGACGGTGCTTCGAGAACTGGACCCAAGGGCAACATCGTCGTTGGAGTCGGGGTGGTGTTGATTTCCCCTTCCGGACTGGTGATCAATCGTGCTTACTCCCTCACGGAACCTTGCTCTAACAATGTGGCCGAGTACAACGCTTTGGTCATTGGCCTCCAACTTGCAAGAGAGCTGGGGGTAGAATATCTTGAAGCATACGACGATTCGCAGTTAATCGTCAATCAGATCCGGGGTTCATACGAAGTCCGCCATGAAGACATGATCCCTTATCACCAAATAGCGATCAACATTATTTCGTCATTTGAAGGGTTCTTCATCGAACACGTTCCCAGACTCCAAAACATCGAAGCCGATGCCCTAGCAGGCCTTGCCGCTTCCCTAGCAGTGCCAAACCATACTCATCATTCGGTTGATGTGATAGGCCATGAACTGGTCTGTCCCAAGAACAACGTTCAAGTCGTAGCGAGTTATTCCGCTCAGACGATCGACGAAGTGCCAGACTGGAGACAACCATTCATAGACTTTGTAGCCTACGACATCCTGTCCGAGAACCCAAAGGAAGCTACCTCCATCAGAAGGCGTTCTCTTAGATTCTTCTATGATACAGAGACAAAAATGCTGTATCGGCGATCTTACGTTGGGTTATTGCTTCTGTGTCTGTCAAACACAGAAGCCAAAGAAGCCGTACACGAAGCTCATGACGGTGTCTGCGGAGCCCATCAGCCTGGCCCTAAATTGTAAGACCGTCTTCGCCGAATGGGCTACTACTGGCCCACGATGGCAGCAGATGCGATAGACTATGCAAGAAAGTGCAAAGCCTGCCAAGTCCACGCGGACTTCATCCACCAACCATCCGAGTTTCTACATCCGACTGTGGCGTCCTGGCCATTTGAAGTATGGGGAATGGACATCATCGGTCCGATTACTCCATCTTCCTCCCGAGGATATCGCTTCATACTCGCAATCACGGACTACTTCTCCAAATGGGCAGAAGCTGTTCCGCTCGCAGAAGTAAAGACTTCAAACGTGATCAGCTTCCTCAAGCATCATGTCATCTATCGCTTTAGACTGCCCCGAAGGATCATCCACGACAACGGTCCGCAGTTCGCAAGCCATGCCTTCTATCGGTTCTGCGACAAGCATCGCATCCAGAATATTGCTTCAATACCATACAATTCGGCAGCGAATGGGTTGGCAGAAGCATTCAACAAAACAATCATCAAACTTCTCAAGAAGTTTGTGTCTTTCAATAAACATGACTGGAACGATAAGCTTGGTGAATGCTTATGGGCATACCGTACTACAGTCCGAACAGCCACTGGAAACACGCCATTTTCCCTGGTATATGGGAGTAAGACAGTCCTCCCATTGGAGACTCAAATACCCTCGCTCCGCGTCGCCCTCACTTACCAATTGACGACGGACGACAACTACTGTCGCCGGCTACAAGAGTTGGAGGCCTTAGATGAAAAGCGCCTCTTGGCTCAGCAACGAATCGAGCTATACCAAGCACGCATCTCCGGAGCCTTCAACAAGAAGGTTAAAATCAGAACCATCCAAGTAGGCGATCTCGTTCTGGCAGTCCGGAGGCCGATGGTCATGACTCACAAAACCGCCGGCAAATTCCAGCCAAAATGGGAAGGTCCGTTTATCATTGAGGCCTTATTCTCCAACGGTGCTTACCGCCTCGTAAAACAAAACGGAGACTTGCTCATGTTGCCCGTCAACGGCAAGTTCCTGAAGAAATATTATGTCTAAACGACATTTTCCAGATCATCGAGTCATGTACCCGCTGGTACTACTGAACTCACATATTCACAACATTCACAGATCCTTGAGTCATGTACCCACTGGTACCGCTGAACTCATATTCACAAAATTCTAGATCTTTGAGTCATGTACCCGATGGTACCGCTGAACTCATATTCATAAAATTCCAGATTATCGAGTTATGTACCCGCTGGTACCGCTGAACTCACATTCTCCAAATCCCAGATTATTGAGTTATGTACCTTCTGGTACCGCGAACTTACACTTTGATTCCAAAATTCCAGGATTGTTAAGTTATGTACCCGCTGGTACCCCTGAACTTACATCCCGGTCACTCTTTTGGGGAGAAAGTCATGTATAACCATACCTATGAACTTTCTTTCTGAAAGAGCTCCTTCCTCATGATCCACTACCCGCACTCCCAGTGCACAAAAAGGGTAACAGATCCACAAATTTCCAAAACGACCATGTCGATGTTACCTCTGAATCGTCTCAATTTCGCCAAAAACAAATTACCCCTCTACATAGAACTTCTATGTCCTCATTACCTCTGAGTCGTTCTATGTACCTCCTTTGTTGAGCCCACTTCTGCCATGTCCTCATTACCTCTGAGTGGGAAGGCTCCTTCGAAGAAACCCTCATGCTTGCCATGTCCTCATTACCTCTGAGTAAGTATGTTGATTCTCTTTCGACTTATTATCCGTACCCACAACCAGAGTACGCCAAGGATAATAGGTCCACAAATATCCTCCGTTGAGTTCACTCCTGCCATGTCCTCACTACCTCTGAGTAGGAAGATTCTACGGCGAAAAACCCCTCATGCTTGCCATGTCCTCATTACCTCTGAGTAAGTATGTTGGTTCCCTTTCATCCTATTATCCGTATCCTAAGCTAGGGTACGCCAAGGATAATAGGCCCCCAAATATCCTTTGCTACATTTCTTAGTACAGGCCCATCATTTCCTATCATGCCCCGGGAGCCCAGCTGCTCCATGGTATTCTTTCTCCCGATACCAGGAACGTCCATGACCACCTTACCGTGGAACTGTTCTAGGTATCCCCAATCAAACATGTTATCCGTACCTAAAACTAAGGTATGCCAAGGGTAACAGGTCCACAAACAAGTCCCCCATACGGGACAAACACCACCATAACACCACAAGCATAACAAGCAGTACAAATAAAGGGTAAAATAAAACATACTCTTTTATTTGGAAGCCAAAAAGCATTACATGTTTTGGGACCATGTCCCTCTCAAAAAAAAGAAAAAAAGGGAGAACATAACAAAAGAAGAAAAGGACAACTATGGCTCGGCATTACATAATTCTAGGAGGCGGTTTCTCACCAAGGTGGTCCCCCGTTCGAGCCGCAGTCTAGCTCGGCGCTCAGCCTCCTGGGACAACTGCTCCGCATCATCCAAGTACATATGTGCCTGCCAGTCATCCTCCATCTTCTTCAGAGCGAGTTCCAGATTGGCAGAAGCTCGACTAAGTCTGTCAGCCTCCTGGATAACAAGCCCCTTCTCAGTACGGGCAGCCTCGAGCTCAGACTCCAGGAAGGCCAACTTTCTCTGGAGCTCGAGGATCTGCTCCCTGGTGTCGATCATCCCGCGGGAGGCAGCCGCTTCCCGAGCCGTGCAATCTTTATTTCTACGGCTCAATTGATCGTATAACTGAGACAGATCACGGCGGTCCTTCAATATAGTCGGCTTGATCGACTCCCGAACGAGCCTCACCTTCTCCACTGCGGTCATGAGGAAAGTGCGCTCTTGATCTATTGCCACGGACAGATCGGCTTGTCGCAGCACATGAAACTGGGCCACAAGACGATCAGTCTCTAGCAGCTTGGGCTCCAAAAGCGCAGCTAACCCCGCCCCACCGGGGAGTGTTCTAAGGATGTCAATTTGGCCACCGGCGCACCGACGGGCCATAGCAAAGGGAGTTCCCCTCTCTACAGCTGCCTCGACCCCCTCTTCAGGTGACGGTAAAAGCTGTCAACCACATCCTGGGACACTTCATCCAAAACTTCTGTAGAGGACGGCGTCAAAGGGAGTGTGGCTGGCAGTGTCGAAGGAGTAGCATCGGAACTTGCCATCCCTGCCACTAGGGAAACAAATTCTGTGCGAAAAGACGCATGAATAGCGGCTAGCTCCTCTTCCGCCGCTCGAAGAGCTTGGATACTTGGCAAAGCGGAAAGGTTAACCCCCGAAACCATATTCACAGAGGACGACGCAGGAAGCATTGTTCCTTTGCCCCGGCTGTGCCGCCACTTGGACCCCCGAACTTGAACCAGCTGGAGGTCCCTCAATATAGGTTGGAAGAGAAGGAGGCACATGAACTTCAATCAGATCCCCTCCGGTAGAGTCCGCCCCGACAATGTCCGTCACCGGCAATAAAGGGGCGGGACCTGTACGTCCAAAGCAACCATCAATCGACGTAACCCGAAGGATATGATGATAGAGCAGATAGGCCTCCTCACAAGTTAAGATTCGGCTTATCTTACTAGGGGAGGAGCATGGAGGCCGCAGCTCGCTCGCAGCTGACGTAGTCTCCTTACCCGCTGCTTTCAAGTTGACTTCAACCGGTTCCTCTGCCCCAGCCACCCCGGAAAGGGAGCCAGCTAGTTCAGCGGCACCCCGTTGAAATTCAACTATCTCAGGGACAGGTGCAGTAGAACCCCCGTCCCCATGGGTTGAGGCCTCAGCAAGGTGGGACTCCTCGGCCGCCTCCGGAAGAACTCCAGCAGAAATGATAGCGGTGCACATATCATTGACCAAAGTGGTCAGGGCCGGATCGACCTCGGCAGTCGGGTCCCGAGAAACCGACTCCTCTGACGCCTACAAAGAGCAAAAGAAAATGATCAGGCCATAATTTAGAAAAAAGAAGGAAAAGGTAGTTGAAATTCAAATCACCTCAGAAGCAACGTCAATATCCTCAATAAACAGCCGGCGACGCCTTACCGCAGCTCGCTTCGTGGAGAAGGTTCTGCCATCATCAGTAAACATACGCCTGCTTCGTTTACGCGAAGGACCAGGCACAGCAGGTGGTTGATCCTCCACCACTTCATCCGACACAATAGGCGGCTGATCCCCTGCCTCCTCGTCCGAGGGATGGGACGAATCATCGGCATCTGCTCATCATCCTCTTCACCCGCCATGGTGGACTCCGAGTCCGGCACAGGAACCATATTCGCCTTTTTCTTTCTCTTCTTGGACCCCTCAGGCTTCTCTGCCAAGCCAGTACCGACAATAAAGCTGGTACTCATGTCAAAGTTAACAGGAGGCTTGCTCGCCGCAACATGATAGAGGGTCGCTATGTACAAAATCTCCCCTGATGTCTTAGCATCGGGGACCGAGAAGCTAGCTCGGGTATGAACTGTATTGTAATAATACGAAGCCCTGATACCATCGAGGACACTGCCCTCAAAGCCTAGGCAAGCACTGGGACAATCAAGGAACTGCTGGCTATACCCAAACTGGCGGGAGAACCTGCTGGGCAAATAGGGCTCCAGATATACGTTATTGTGGTAACGATATACTAGGTGCGCTGGACGAATATTGTGCAGCCAAAGAAGCATTTTCTCAGATAGAAGGAAGGGAGGTTCAATGCCATCAACATGTACACCCCTCACTTCTCTAGCGGTAAATTAAGGAAGAGACACAAAGAAGTCGTGCCCGTCTACTCTCGCCAACACCCTCCGACAGGCTGGCATGGTGTCGTATTCCCAAGGTTGACAACGGTATCGGAAAAGGAAGGCGTCATCAGCAGTAACGCCATCTTCTGTTCCAGGCCTCATCAACGATCGATAATGCATCAATAGCCACCCCATTAGATAATGGTAGGGTAGCTCTATCCGCTCAAAGTCCAGTGTCGTCTCGCGAGCAATGACTTTAGACGAAAAAGCACGGAGGCCGTGGTGTATACTACACACCATGGCCGAAAGAAGGGCCAGCCTGACTCTGAAGACCAGCTTCACGGCCGGGAGGATGAAGTGGCGGCTGATCCTTTCAATAGAACCTGCCCCTCCCGAGACTACGCAGTTCCGTAGCCACACCATTAAGAATCCGGTCAAGAGCGCTTTCTCAGACATCTGCTGGGTACCGTGGTAGAAATAGCTGAAGGAGTCAATACGACTCCCAAATTTGTCACTGGTGGACCTCGACCTCTTGGTAGTCGACATCAAGTTTGTTATCTCCTCCTGGGTCTGAGGACCTCGAGAAGAAACCCGGCCAAAGGGACTGAATTGGAAAAGATACGAGACCCAAGACGTAGTATGGGGAGCGTTCCCTTCTGAGCTATTGTTCTTCTTGATAGCCGCTTGGTGACAAATACTGTGGTGGCATAGCAGTTCCCAGTACACGGCGACGAAACTCGGGAATTGTCGATCCAGATCTTCGAATTCCTCGTTCGTCGGGGTATATACTTCAAAGGCCTCGCCCCCCATGGCAGCTTAGAAACAGCATACATTTCATGGAGAGCAAGTCCCAACTCCCCTCCGGGCGCGAAGAAAGTTTCCGTCCGTCGGTTATACATTTCCAAAAGAGCCATGAATAACGGTTTGTTAATGGGTAACCCGTAACAGGTGCCCCGGATGGCATAATAGAGGTCAATCTCCCGAAGGAATGCCTCGTATTTCCTTAAGATCCATGAGGTCAGGTTGACCCATGTAGGGATGGGGTTTATCCAGTTCAACAGCGACAACCTGCCAATAGGATAAGACCCCTTGCGAGCGAGCTGATTCAGGAAGGTATCGGCTAGAGTAAAAGTGAAGTTGGGACCAGATACGTTTATGAAGCTACCCAGAATCAGTCCCATCACGCTCCGACTAACCGTGTCCCTGCTCGCACATGCCGACCCAATATTCCTATTATAGTGGATGTTGCCCATGAACATCCCCGATTGGGTTGGAGTTAGGGAGCCCACTATCTTTCTGCTCAACGGTACCATATTGAACCATGAGAGGGGAAAATGACGTTCCATTTTGGGAATATGGATCTCCACCCCATCCACAGTAAAGTCCCAGCTCTCAGAAATGTCCAACACTCGGGGGTTCTTTATGGATAGAGCATCCCCAAAGAGAAAGGCTGGTTTCAGATACTCTCCTTCCAGTCTTCCCGAATTCATCATAGTACAAAGAAAGTAGAAAGGCTGGTTATTGATGGCGCCCAACCTCTCCAAAGGCTCATTAGTGGGAAGCTGATCTAACACATGTCGAACTAAGTCATCGAGCCGTACACCCACAGTATATTGTGCTGAACCCACCAAAAGCTCTCCTGCTGGATTGGTTGGTAGATTCACTGAAAAAAGACAAAAGAAACATGATTAAAAGATGGTTAAAACGAAACCACTTAAAGTTTCTTAAAAAGAAGCTGCTATGAGCCTATGCGGCTCGGATCAACGAAGCCTTATGCGGCCCAAATTCAGTCAGGTTTCATGCGGCACGGCTTCGATAGAGCCTATGCGGCTCGGGTCAACGCAGCCTTATGCGGCCCGATTCAGTTGGGTTTCATGCGGCACTGCTTCGATAAAACTTATGCGGTTCGGTTGAACGTATGCGGTTCTATTTAGCAGAAGAGCTTATGCGGCACGACTTAGCGAAGCTTTATGCGGTCCAGTTCATCAGGAGCACATGCGGCCCCGTTCAAATAAGACTTCATGCGGTTCAAATCCAGAAGTGCTCCTACGGCTCAAGTCATTCTCATGCGGCTCAAACACAGGGCATGTCCCATGCGGCTCGGATATGACAGGGTCATGCGGCCCACGCAATGTATGCGGTTTCATCATGATTGAACTTAGACAGTTCAAAAAAAACGAAGAATGAAGGCTTGTGCATAAATTATGCAATAGAGCCTTAGTTTTTAGGGTTAAAAGCATTCAATAATCCATCCAATCCTTACCTTTAAAAGTAGAACGGACATCGGGGTGCACTTCAGGCGTAGTGGCCGATGAGGAGGCCGCTTTCTTGCCCTTTGTAGCAGCAGAAGCAACCTTGGAAGACTTGGGGGCCATTATCGTATCGACGGTCGGAGAAGGAAGACTAAGGAAGAAAATTGGGGCCGAAGACGAAAGAGAGAGTAAAGAAGTCTCTCCGACTGAACATATTCATATTTATAGGCAAAAGAGACGCACCTCGATCCACGTACAGTAACCGACCCTTCGGTTCCTAAGACGAGCCGACTAAAATAAAAGCCAAACTCTTGGGATCCTGCCCCAAAAAGCGGCCTTAAAACTGACGACAAATCAACAGCATTTAATACGAAAGATTTTCACACGTGGCAGGATGACGTGGCAAGAAGCTCATGCAGCCAGACAGCCCATGCGGCCAAAGAGTCCATGCGGCTGGTTGGCCAATGCAGCTGATGAGGCCATGCGACTGGGACATCCATGCGACCAGGACATCATATGCGGCCAGAAGAGTTTATACATAGCCATGCTTCTTATTCAAAGTATTTCAACTTTGCAAATTAAAAACTTTGAAGGGGGTCTTGTAGAAGCATGGAAAAGAATAAAGAAAGATCCATGCGGCCAAGGATCCCCATGCGGCCCAGGGATCCATGCGGCTCAAGCGTCTATGCGTCTCGAATAATTCTATGCGGCCCAGAGAGGAGCCACGTGGCCTTTAATAGCTCTTTCCTTTGTCTTTTACTGCATTTAATACCTTGACGGCTGACAGCTCTGACAAATGACAGCTCTGACATAAAGATGCAATAATGACTCTGTCATAATGGCAGATTCCTAGGGAAACGAAGGAAATCTCTGACACAATCCATCAAATCCCAAAGACATTTATGCGGCCTTGACAGTGGACAGTCGTATGCGGCTCAGACAGAGGCCACCCCATGCAGCTCAGGCAGAGGTTACCCCATGCGACTCACGAGGACTATCTTCATGCGGCTCATTGAGAAGCCACCCATCATGCGGTCACCTACGCTCATGCGGCTCAAGATCATCTCCATGCGGTTTAAATATTCAGAGGCCACTCCCAAGCAGCCTTGATACGTGGCCAGCCTTATACGGCTCATTGGGGAGCAATCCTCATGCGGCTCAAATTTTCTAAGTGGCTCGCAGTTTTGCCAGCGTCCCTACAGCTAGCAGCCTAATAATAGTGGGACACATGGCAAGATTCATCAACAAATCCCAAACAACAAGATTTAGTGCCATCCTTATAATTACTGGGATTGAATCAGATCATTTGCAATCAATCAAATTGAACACGTGGCAGGAGATCCGAGCTTGGCATAACAAATCATGAGGATTTATGGCAATCATCATTAATTGCCTACAGAGATTTGATGCAATCATATTAATTGCTCAAATCTATTATGAGCGGCCTAGATACATTGATCCTTAGCTGCCGACTTTTGAGAATGGGCAATCATTGCAAACCCTAATGATGCCTCCCACTCTTATAAATAGCAGGGTGCTATTTTCTTACAGAAGAGAGAGCATAGTACACCCCTCTCGGATCCAGAGAGTCAGAGAGAGAATATACAGAGATCGAAAGGAGAGCATTTTTTCATCAATGCCAAGCAGTTCTTCTACAGAGCCAAGGCTGCACCCGATCGTCCAAGGAGTAAGACAGAGCTGCCGTCGCTTTCCTGAGACTCTATCGTCACCCTCCAGAATCTAAAATAAACAATTGTACTTAGATTGCTGTACCTAGGTTTTCGTTCCTAGGCTTTCTTTGTACAAGCGAGTTTGTATTGTGAGTCTAAGTTCAGTCCTCCTGTATAAATTATTCTGTACTTTTACAATCAATGGCAAACAAGAAGCACCCGAGGATCTACCTGCTTTCCAGCCTGATGGTGAACACCAGACGTAATCTTGGCAACGAGTGGGTTTCTTATTTTGCTCTTCTACTCTATTGTAAATTATTCTTTTGAGGCATTTAGCCACCGAGCAAGTGTTAGCTCGTGTTGAAACATAATTTCTGTTTGCCTAAGGGCTGTAACATGATTGACAAATCCTAGGGTTGATCATGTATGACTAAACTCTTGCTAGTTTTTCCATTTTGTATGACTAGCTTTATGATCATCTGAATATGTAATATTTGGAACACCTTACTTTGTATGTATGATGATCTAACATCTTGTAACAATTATTTACTTGCTTGAGATTGAGACACTAGGCTTGTTCTTGACCATAAGAGACTGTTGGCTTATAGATAAACCCTCATGCATCTAGACAGCCGTGACCGTATTGCGAGGTGGGTTGCACTTTAATGTACGTAGCTGGATGTGTCTGTCCCCTACTCTCCAGTATTCTGGTTTTGGGACATGACACGGTTTAAATGGTGGCCCATGCAGGTCTTGAAAATCAAGATGTATGAGGGTTTTACTGAATAGATGTCTCAATCAGCATTCGTTCTTGATCTCTACTCGTGCTTTCTAATCTTCCTGAATCTTGGCCTGATAAGATACTTTATCCTTGATCTATCTTGGTCCTTCCTTATTGTTCCCTATGTCATTTTCTTTAGTGGTATTGTTCCTGGTCCTATCGATCAGCCGGGTGTAGCACCCCCAGAGAACCAGCAACAAGTGAACCAGCCGCAACCTGGTGACCAAACCCACCACTGAGGGGTAGCATCCCGAATCATGCTTTTCGAGGATCCAGAGCCGCCAATTCAGCCAGCCCAGCCTGCAGAGCCTGACAATAGAGTCCTGATGGGACTCATCCAGGACTTGCTTGCATCACAAGACCGTCGGGGCGATGTCCTGCAGCAGACAATACAAGTTGCTATGGACAGAGTTGGATATCAAGGGAACAATGCGGCTAACAGCTTCAAGCACATGAACCCTCCTTTTTTTGACGGCAGTAAAGATGCTATTGCTGCCGATGCTATGCTACAAAATATAGAGGTTATTCTGGAGGCAGCTCGGATTCCAGAGGAAGAGAAGGTGGCCGTTGTGCACCTACAGTTATTGGACTTAGCCCATAGCTGGTAGATGATGCTAACAGTTGGTTTGGTGATGCCTGTCCTCTGGGCGATATTCAGTGATAAGTTCCAGACGAAGTACTTTGATGTAGTAGCTCGATATGATCTGCAGACAAGATTCAGCAATCTCAAGCAGATGGGAAGGACGGTCGATGGATATACGGACGAGTTTTCGAGGCCTAGTCGATTTGCCCCCACCTTGGTGGCGATTGAATTGGACCGAGCGCAGTGATTCCAGCAGGGACTCCACCTAGAGATTATTCTAGATGTGGAGTAGTTTGAGCACCAAATATTTGATGCTATTTTACGAGCAGCTAGGAGGCATGAATATACCTTTCAGAGGATAGTAGATCGAACTGGAGGATGAAAGAGGCCTCATGGTCAGTTGTCTCAGTCATTAACACCAGCCCCGACAGCTAGGGATTTGACTATTGGAGCTCCTAGGAGGGCGACCACAGTTTTGTCGGTTCAGCACTCAACTTTGACATATCCTCAGCAGCAGAAGCAGAAGCAACCTTCCGCAATGGGCTGCTCTCATTGTGGAAAGCCAGGACACGTAGTTTCAGAGTGTCGTAGGGCAAAGGGATTGTGCTTGGACTATAGGGCACCGGATCACATGATAAGGTCTTACCCGTATAGAGCCAGTTCATCTTCCTCAACCCTAACCAGTCCATCGGTTAGGGGACCAGCACCAGTGCAGTAGCAGCACCAGTTTTCGAGGCCATTGCCGCTTCAGGCACAAGCCTTCCAGCAACAGAGGTCGTAACAATATGCTCAGGCCCAAGCTCAGATTTAGAGCAGGCAGAGAGGTCACTAGCAGAGGGGACCAGCACCAAGGGGACAAGGTCAAGCTATGGCTCTGACCGTGGTAGAAGAATTAGCATCAGGTGAGATGGTGGCAGGTACCATTCTCGTCAACTCTTTTCCAGCATCAGTATTATTTGATTCGGGTGCATCGCATTCATTTACGTCTACACGATTTGCTACACGGATATGACTGGAGCCCGAGTCATTATCAGTAAGGCTCAATATACTTACTGGTAACGATCTTGTGGGAGTAGATAGAGTCTTTTCCTCGTGTCGAATCGTAGTTAGCGGTAGAAAGTTTTTTGCTAGATTGATAGAATTCCCGATGGCCGACTATGATGTGGTCCTAGGAATGGATTGGTTGAAGGATCAATACGCAAGAATAGACTGCCATGTTGGCAGGATTAAATTTGGTATTCCCGGCAAAGCATAGTTTTTATTTTGTAGAGACGAAGTAGAACCTTCTCCACCAGTCTTACGGATGGCGCTAGCAACAGCAGTTTAGTTTCCCAGAGTAGTAGAAGAATTTCCTGACATATTTTCGGAAGAGCTTCCAGGCATGCCGTCAGAGAGAGAGAGATAGAGTTCACCATTAATTTAATTCCAGGGACGACACCAGTATCAGAGAGAGTCTATAGAATGACACTATCATAGTTGGAGATCCTGTACAAGATGATTGAAGAACTCATAACCAAAAGGATTCATTCGTGCTAGTGGATCACCTTGTGGAGCTCCGATGCTTCTTGTGAAGAAGAAGGATGGTACGTCAAGATTATGTGTTGATTATCATACCTTAAATTCTGTAACAATCAAGAACAGATATCCCCTACTAAGGATAGTTGATTTATTCGATCAACTCAGTGGGGCAGCAGTATTCTCGAAGATTGACTTACGGTCGGGGTACCATCAGATCAGAGTCAGAGAGCAAGACATCCCGAAGGCAGCATTCAGATATAGATATAGGCATTGGGAGTTTCTCGTTATGCCATTCAGAACGACCAATGTGCCAGCAGTATTCATGGATTTCATGAATCGTATCTTCATGCCTTATTTGGATAAGTTTGTGATAGTTGTTTGCCATTAAAATTTTTTGATTGCAAATTTCAATACAAACAGAACAGTGTTACAATATAGGACTTAGATGTAATCCTAGGAGTACACTTTTGTTTATCTGGGTCCCTTGTGCCGATGGAGTGAGTGGTAATGCGTTGACTCCGTTGACGAACTGACGACGGTTATCGGTTCTCTGAAGGTTTGGATTACTCTGGGTGCTGGAGCTTGCTGAGAGGAGGAAGACGTTGAGTGTCTGTATCTGCCTCTCTGGTGGTGTGTTCCTTCATTTTTTGTACGTAGGATCGTTCTGTGTGTGTGTGTGTGTGAAGGAAATGATCCTTCTATTTATAGCTTTGCAGGCCGGCTGCTCATACGCACATGTAGGATACGCCTGTACGCGGGGATGCCTCGTAGTGATTGTTGACGGAGGTGCATGGACGATGCGCCCTGATCGAGGGGTTGAATTCTTCATACTGCTGTTGTGAGCCGGCACGTAGCAGAGGAGAAGATCTTTCTGTTGCTGAAATCTTGGGTGAGTTGAGTCAAAGGACACGTGTCGTCGACTCATGGCTCGGAGATCTCGGATTTGATGGAGGGAATGATTTGGTAGGATGCGCCTAGGACTGGGCGCATGAGGAGACTTTGGCTCGTAACCTTTAGGAGTCACGAACTATTCTGGGCGCATGGCTTTTGAGGCGCATGCAGAGTTTTAATGGCGACTTTCCTTCTGTCTTTTAGGATCAGAGAGCAGTCTGGGGCGCGTGGCTTTTGAGGCGCATGCAGAGCTTCAAATGGAGACTTTTCTTCTGTCTTTAGGGATCAGTGAAAAGTCTGAGGTGCATGGCTTTTGAGGCGCATGCGGATTTGAGCGCATGGCTGCGGAGGCGCATGCGAGTGGTTGGGTGGCCACGTGGCAGTAGCCGTCGGAGTAAAGTAATGATGATGCTGACGTTGGCGATGCTTCGTCTTCTGAAAAAGCTGTCGACTGTTCAGACTTCGGAAGGCGTGCTGCCAACTCTGTCAGTTCAGTATTTAATGTTTGCGACATTCAATGGACAGCCGAGTGGGCGCGTCGATTAGCGTTCCACTAGGCGTATGGGGGCACATGAGGGCACATCCCCTATGATGCGCTTGGTGCTGAAAGGCGCGTCTGTGTGATGTGCTTGATGTTGAAGGGCGCATTTGTGTGATGCGCTTGATATTGAAGGGCGCGTCTGTGCATGGCGCATCTTCATTGGTCCGTCTGTTGAGTTCTTCAGAGCATTAGTGGCTCCCTGACTTAGCTTAATTCGAAGAGGCGAGTTCATTCATCAAAAATACAAGTTCATTGCACTGACTTCGGGAAGGTTGCCACTTGGCGCATGGGTTTGATTTGCCCCGGCCTATGAATAGCAACAGTTTGAGAGAGTTTTGTTGTCTCTTCCCTGACTTCTCGACGAAGATGGATTCGACTGATCCTCCTCCTTGAGAAGACGTTGTACTGTGGATGATGGTTCTCCTTGTTCGAATAAGCTTTAACGGTTTAACTCCTTCAGAAGATAAGAGCCCCAGGCTGGTAGATGCGCCTGTGCGTTGACGAGGAAGTGATTCACTCTGACGGGGCGGAGTGATGCGCTGGGAGACAGGTACTGTAGGTTGCAACTGTTGGAACACAGACTGCTTTGGTGGTGGAGCCACTGTCTTGCAGTAGCAGCAGTTGATGACAACCGTAGCACAAGTGTGTCCTGTGAGGGGCACATTATGCTTGTTGGTCGGCTCTCCTGATCGGCGCTTGTGAGTGATCACGTTGTGCAGATCATTGGAGGAGAGTGCCACCTTCGCACCCCCTTCAGGCGCACGGTAAGGCCAAGCGCCGGGGTGGTCAAGTGAGAGTGCCACCTTCGCACCCTCTTCAGGCGCATGGCAAAACCAAGTGCCGGGGTGGTCAAGTGAGTGCTGCACCCCCTGATCTAATACCAAACAGGCATCCCGATCAGTAGTAGGGGAACCACAGCATTTGAAGTGACTTGAACGGACCTCAGACGCACAACCAGAGGAGGCGCGGGAGTTCAAGACCACTGGGTTTGCCCTGCTCGACTTGGTTGTGAACGCAATAGATGTGCCCAAGTGAGACAAGGAATTTGAAGGTCGGCTCATTTCTGGCGCCGCAGCACCCGAGTCGACCTTGTACAGCTTACCATCAGCAGCACGTATGATTGTGAGCGCATGTTTCTGGTTTACTGCTGGCATAGCACGTTTGAGGCGCATAGCCCGTGCCGCCTTGGACTTCTTCGTACCAGCCCGTGGGGCACATAGTACTTAGAGTCCAAATTATCCTTGCCATGACAGCGAGTGAAGAACTTGCAGCCAACCCAGAAGAATACTGCAACTTTTGTGGCTCGAACGGGCTTCCTGGATAATGGGCTCCCTCTTCTTTATTTATTTTGGTGCCCTTTTCAAAGGAGGCAAGAGGGCTATATATATAGAGTGGAATGAGACCTCCCTCCTTCTCTTTTTCGATGTGGGATTAAAAGTAAGATCCCTTCTTTTTCATGCTTCTACAAGACCCCCTTCAAAGTTTTTAAAACTTTTGGACAAGTTTTGAAATACTTTGAACAAGAAGCATGAATGGTAGAGTTGTTTAGTTGTGACAATCCTATCAGAGGTAGTATGGACGTGATAGGTTTTGGTACTTTCACTGGGGAATTTATGTGGACTTATCATCCTTGGCGCACCTTGGTTTTAGGTACAGATAATAAGTTGAGAGAGAAAGAGAACCAATATATTTACTCAGAGGTAATATAGACGTGGTAAATATGGGATTAATGGTAGAGCTTTCCTACTCAGAGGTGATATGAACGTGGTAGGAATGACTCTGGAGGGAGATACGCGAAACTACTCAGAGGTAATATGGACATGGAAGTTCTGCTGGGGATAGTGTAGTCCTTTACTCTCTCTTTTTAGAAATAAAGAAGTACACAATTTTCTGTGATATGTTCATTTTTGTTTGTCGTGAACTTGATGATTTGTGTGGACCTATTATCTTTTGCGTACCTTGGCTTTTAGGTACAGATAATAAGTTTGAAAGAACCAACATATTTGCTTAGAGGTAATGTGGACGTGGCAAACATGGGATTCAAATGATAGAATCTTCTTACTCAGAGGTATTATGGACGTGGTAGGAATGACTCTGGGGGATACGCGGAACTATTCAGAGGTAATGTGGACGTGGAAGTTCTGCGATCAATGTACGACAATACAGGGGTTGTCTGTACGGGATGTTTACTCAGATGTAATGTGGACGTGGTAAACATGAAGGATAGCGTAGGCTTACGGAGTGTAAGATTCCGCTTTGTAGGGTGTAGGGGAACAACTCAGAGGTGATGTGGACGTGGTTGTCCTTCTACTGGAGGATGCTACGGAACAGCTGGGTTCCGGAAGTGTACGATTTTGTGGAAGGGAATTGTCTATGAGCCCTGATGATTGGGTCCACAGATCCCCTGGTGGAAGCACATGTCTGAAAGATGTCAAGAGTAGTACTTCTTTAGAAACTTGCCGTTGATGGGCATCATGAACAAGTCCCCATTGGGTTTGGCGAGGCGGTAAGCACCGTTTGAGTATACCGTCTCTATGATGAAAGGTCCTTCCCACTTGGGTTCGAACTTTCCTGGTGTCTTGTGAGTTAACACCATCGGCCTCCTGACTGCCAGAACCAGGTTGCCAACTTGGAAAGTCCTCTGCTTGACCTTCTTATTGAAAGCCTGTGATATACGGGCTTGGTAGAGTTCGATGCGTTGTTGTGCTAGGAGACGCTTATCATCAAGTGCCTCCAGTTCCCGCAGACGACGACGTTGATTGTCTTCTTCTGTGAGTTGGTTTATGATTGCTACGCGGAGTGAAGGTATCTGAATCTCGAGAGGCAGTACCGCTTCGCTCCCGTAGACCAGGGAGAATGGTGTGTTGCCTGTTGGAGTCCGTACCATTGTGCGGTAGGCCCAAAGGCATTCGCCAAGCTTTTCGTCCCAGTCGTATTTGTTAGATGACACGACCTTTTTGAGTAGCCTGACGATAGTCTTGTTAAACGCCTCTGCTAATCCGTTTGTAGCTGGATTGTAGGCGGTTGATGCCACATTTTGAATACGATTCTTATCACAGAATCTGCTGAAAATGTGGCTGATGAACTGAGGACCATTGTCGTGGATGATCCTCCGGGGCACCCCGAAACGGTAGATGACGTGGTGCTTGATGAAGCTGATCACTCTGGAGCTTTTCACTTCTGCTAGCGGAACTGCTTCTGTCCATTTGGAGAAGTAGTCGGTGATTGCTAGGATAAAGCGGTGTCCTCTCGATGAAGGAGGGGTGATCGGTCCCACAATGTCCATGCCCCAAGCTTCGAAGGGCCATGAGGCGACTGTAGGATGTAGTAGTTCTGATGGTATATGTATGAAGTCTGCGTGAAGTGGCACGTATGGCACTTCTTAGCATATTCAACAGCGTCAGCGGCCATGGTTGGCCAGTAGTAGCCCATGCGTCGCAGTCGGTCCTGCAACTTAGGGCCAGGTTGATGGGCCCTACAGGTTCTATCATGAGCTTCTCGAAGGGCTTCAGCTGCTTTTTCGTTAGACAAACATCGAAGGAGAAGTCCATCGTAGGAGCGTCGGTACAGCATTTTAGTGGCCGTATCGTAGTAGAATCGAAGAGAGCGTCTCCTGACTGAGACGACTTCTTTCGGGTCTTCTGGGAGAATTCCGTAGACAGTGAAGTCGATGAACGGAAACCTCCAGTCTCGGATATTAACACCAGTATTTGTCGGCATGGCGTGGGCCATGTGTGAGCATAGGTTGTTTTTAGGACATACCAAGTCTCTCCCGACTACCGTAACATAGTGTTGAGTCCCGAGGGACGCTGCCAATGAGGCCGCGAGGCCAGCCGGAGTGTCGGCCTCCAAGTTTTGTAGACGGGGTACATGTTCGCTGAAGAACCCAGTGAAGGTTGAAATGATGTTCAATGCAACTTCGTGGTAAGGGATCAGATCTTCATGGCGAACTTCGTATTGCCCTCTGATCTGGTTTACGACGAGTTTTGAGTCGCCGTAGGCTTCCAGATGATTCACCCCCAGCTGTTGAGCCAGCTGGAGTCCCATAATGAGCGCGTTGTACTCGGCAACATTGTTGGAGCACGGCTTCGAAAGGGAGTAAGCACGCTGGATGACCAGTTGATTGAGGGAGACTAATACCACCCCCACTCCTGCGATAATTTAGCCTTTGGGGACTGTTCTTGAAGCACCATCGAAAAACATCCGACAGACGGAGCCTTTTTCGGTGACGTTTGATTCTTGGACCTCATCCAGGATGTCTTCATAGAGTTTTGAGGACTCTGGGATGGGGTGTGCAGCTAAAAAGTCGGCCAGAGCTTGACCCTTAATAGCTTTTTGCGGAACAAACACCATGTTGTACGATGTTAGCAAGATCGCCCATGTGGCTAGCCGGGAGTTCAATGATCCTGGCTTCGTCATGAGGACTCTGAGCGGATTGACTCGGGAAATGACATGAATTATCTGGCCTGAGACATAATGACGAGTCTTCTGAATGGCAAATACTAAAGCCAAGCACTCCTTTTCAACGGGGTTGTACCGGTGTTCGGCCCCGATGAGTTATCGACTGAGGTAGTAGATTGCTTGCTCATAGCCTGTATCGCTATTCTGAGCTAGCAGAGCGCCGAGGGAATGATCCATGGTACGGACGTAAAGGAGAAACGGTTTGCCGGCGACGGGTGCCAACAGGACTGGTGGGCTCGTCAAGTAGGCTTTGATGTCGTCGAAAGCCTTTTGGCATTCCTCTGTCCAGACGTAAGAGACTTCCTTCTTCATGAGCTGGATGAAGGGTTGACATTTGCCGGAGAGGTTTGCTATGAACCTCCGGATGTATGCCAGACGTCCCTGTAGGCCTCAAAGTTCTCGAAGGTTCTTCGGAGGGTCCATATCAAGGATGGCTTTGGTCGGGATCGACATGAATGCCTTTCGCCGTGATGATGAAGCCCAAGAACTTTCCGCTCGAAACCCCAAGGAAAGATTTAGCGGGGTTCATCTTGAGTTGATGCACCCGCATGAGGTCGAAGACTGTCTTGAGGTCTTGCAGGTGATCTCCTTTGAGACGGCTATTGACTGCAATGTCGTCAACACAGCATTCGACTGTCTTGCGAAGGTGCTGACGGAAAATAGTACTCATAGCACGTTGATATGTCGCACCAGCGTTCTTCAAACCAAAGGGCATCACTGTGTAACAGAAAATGCCCTTTGGAGTCCTGAATGACGTATGTTTTGCGTCATCGGGGAACATCTTGATCTGGTTGTAGCCTGAATACCCGTCCATGAAGGACATGCGCTCGAAGCCACATATGTTGTCGATCATTACGTCAGTGATTGGAAGCAGGAATTCATCCTTCGGGCAAGCAGAATTGAGGTCCCTGAAGTCGATACAGACTCGTATCTTCTTATTCTTCTTGGTGACGGGGACGACGTTGGCTACCCAATCTAGGTGTTGCTCTTCACGGATGAAGCCGCTGGTCAAGAGCTTGTCCACCTCCTGATCGATGGCGTTCATAATGTCCGGACGGAAGTGCCGCTGCTGTTGTTTGATAGGCTTGGCATCAGGTAGGATGTTTAGCCTATGCATCGCGATCTGGGGATCAAGTCCCGGCATATCTTCGTAGCTCCAGGCGAAGACGTCGATATACTCTTTAGCCAGCTGGATTAAAGATTCTCGATCTTCTCCTTTCAGGCTTTTGCTGACGAAGATGGGTTTGGAAGAAGATCCATCCCCAAGGTCGATCTGCTCGACTTCGTCTTCGGTAGGAGGTTCACGTAATTCAAAACGAGACTCCCATTGTTGTCCTAGGCGTTGAGCCCAGGGTTCTTCTTCGAAGAATTTTGGCGCTTGGCCTTCGCCTTCTTCTTCTTGAGATTGTGCAGATGTCATGTTGGCTGACAGCACTCTCTTGAAGACAGATCCGATACTGGTATCAGAATCCCACGTTGATGGTTCAGACGAGTGAGAATGTTCTACTTCTTTTGCGTCTGAACTCTCTGGCGTTGACGGTGGCGTGACATAGCCTACCCCCCGTCGAGTTCTATTGTAGTAGTCCTGCGGCTTTCCTTTAGGTGTTGGAAGCCGGAGAGGGAGACGTAGACCTTTGCCGTAGTTCAGGCCTTTGTCGCTTTTTAGGTCGTAACCCATCTTTTGGATGAGGTACTTTGCCTTGTCCGTGTACCGATAGAGTTGCATTCTGCCGGCATCTGGTTCTAGCTCAAGTGGCGGGAGGTCTTGATGACGCTCGACTTTGCCGAAGATGATGGATTCTTCGTCTCGACTCCGAGGCGGGACTATGTAACAGACCCCTTGGGACGGGACTACTCGATTTATATGATGGATGGTCGTTATTTGTGTTTGCAAGGACCATAGAGCATTATCTAATGTATACATGGCATTCCAATGTGGAAGACAAGAATAATTAAAAGACACTCTATTATTGATGAAATACGAGATTTTATCCTGCGGGATTACATTGTCCAGTAAGGGGGCATCTATGTCAGTGGAGATATAATCCCTCAACTCTTCATCTGTAAGCACTGGAGTAGGATCGGGAGAGTCCACCACAGCGTTGGTCTTGGAGTCCGAGAGGACTACATGGGCTTTTTCTGGCGGCTGGGATGGCGGAGGCCTGCCTTTAAGACGCACCTTCAGAGGTGCCTCCGCTGTGCCTCCTGTGACTGGCGTCTTCCCCTGTAGTTTTGCTACGAGGGGAGCCGATGTTTGAGGGGGCTTTCCCTTGAGCCGTATCTTCAGGGGAGCTTCAGGAGCAGCTGGTGCTTTCCCGGGTAGCTTAATGCTCATGGGAGGCAACTTCTGAGGCGGTTTGCCTTTGAGTCGGATCTTCAAAGGAGCATCAGGAGTAACCTTCGGCTCTGCTGCCGTTTCTGCTTCGTCGTCAGCATCATTGGCTTCCTCCTCATCAGGTGACTTATATAAGTCAGCATCGGTGAAGTAGGCTTTAATCCCTTTGAAAGGGTCAATGTCTGCGAACTCCGTCCGGATGACGCCGTTGGTGGACACATACTTCATACACTGGTGGAGCGTGGATGGCACCACTATGTACTCATGCAGCCATGGTCGACCGAGCAGGATGTTGTAGTTGACATCGGCATCCACAACGTTGCAGGTCACCTCAGTTCCGAGGTTACCGAGGTGACACTTCAGCCGAATTTTGCCTAACGGCTCACTTTTGCTGGCGTTGAAGCCACTGATTGTTGTGTTGGAGGGCGCCAGCCGGTACATTAGGATCCCCAGTGTTGAGAGCAGCGTCTTCGGGATGATGCTGAGGGAAGACCCCGGATCGATCTGAATCCGCTTCACCTTGACTGAACCGATATACCCTGTATAATACAGCGGCCGGTTATGTCGGTTGTGCTTGAGCAGCATGTCTTGTTGGGTGAAAGTTATGTTCGGGATAACTTCATCCATACAATGACAGTGCGCACATGTAGTTGGGAGATCTTCAGGCTGTTTGACCTGACTGAGAAAGAATTCAGCATCCTTCAGAGCTTCACAGAGAGCTTCTCGGGAGTCTTTGGACAGACGAAGGAGCTCGAACAGAGATAGACGGACAGGAGTACTGGCCAGTTGTGCCAGTATGTCGAAGTTGTGGGGCTTGGCTAGCCCCGAAGCATTCCCCTTTCGTAGAGGTCTGTCGAAACGAGCCTCCACATGCTTCTGCTTATTGGCTGCTGAGGGCTTCGATGGACCCTCCTCCTGGGCAGCAAGGACGGTGCAAGGAGGCACCACCTCGGCGGCAGCTTCGTCGGGTTGGACGTTCAGTTGTGAACGCGTCTGCACAGGAAGTGCCTCTTCCGTTGAAGAAGAGACCGTACGGCAAGACTTGATCTTCCTGCCTCTGGATTTGGAGGTAGGACGTACCTCCGGTTGAGTCACCTCGGAGACGAGGTCGGGGTGAACCCACAGGACCTCTCGTCGAGATATGGTGAGTGGGGTGAGTCCACTCACGTTGTCACCGGTAGGTGGTAAGTTAACCACCTCCATTGTTACCTTAGGGATGGGGACGACTCCATCCTGTGTTGTTGTTGGCGGCAAGGTGCCGAACTGGAGTGACACCACGTTGGCCGACACCGTCTTCTCCTCGTAGTCGACAGAGATTACATCGGCATTGATCATGCGCTGGATGTAATTCTTGAGGACATAGCAGTCCTTGGTTGGGTGTCCGACAAACCGATGGTAGTGACAATACCTCGGGTTGTCCACTTTCCCAACCTCATCGGGCCGCTTTGGGTCCGGCAGCTTGATCTTGTCACCCTACTTCAGTATCTCAAAGAGTTGCAGGGTGTCTTCGTCGTTGAAAGAATAAACCTCCTTCGGTCTTGGTACAAGTGGAGGCTTCTGAGTAGGTGCCGACGCACCTTTTGAGGCATTGACAGTCAATGCCTGTTTCCCCTTGGTCTCTCGTCCGGGGTTGTTGGCTGCAAGCCGTTTCCCTTTGTCATCAAAGGCGGGGAAGCTGACTCCCAGAAGACGCGCATTGGCCGCCTTCTTTTCTGCGGCTTCGGCTTCAATGATCAAGGAACTCCAGTCGGGAGGAGGAGTGGAGTTGAGCCAGAGTTTGACTGCAGGCAGCATATTCATGCTGCAGGAGGAGAGGAGCGCATGTTCTGGCATGCCCGGAGGTAGTCTGAAGCAGGCCTGTCGGAAGCGTTCGATGAACACCCGAACCGTTTCCTTCTCCTTCTGGCGTATCTCTATGAGGGACGCCATCGTCATGTCCTTCCCGCCATCGTAGAAGCGGTCGAGAAAGAGGCACGTCAAGTCGTCGAAGGACGATATGGAATTGTCGGGTGTAACGTCCGTAAATTGAAATCTTGGATATTTTCGAAAATTTGTAATTTTATTTTATTTCGTATTTTCAAAACTTCAAATTTTTCTAAATCTCGACAAACGTGCAATTTGTAATTTTTGGGAAAACGATTTGACCGTGATTGCTATCGGTCCTTGTTGGCTCGGCTTACTATTTTTAGCGATTTTATCCTATTGCGATTTCCCTGTTATTTTCTCGAATCAATGAGTTTTAATTATTTTCTATATGGAAAACGTTATTGAATTTTGGAAATCTCAAAATATAATTATTTACTAAATAAATAATTTCTAAATATATTTAAATAATTAAGTGAATGTATTAGTATTATTTTATTGGAAAAATCCCGACTAAATTGTAATTAGCCATTTATTAAATTAGTATTAACTAGTAATTTTGCTATTGCAATTTCTAATCTAAATTAGCTAGTGATTTTACTGGCAGTTGTAGAAGCATGGAATTTCACAACCAGAAAGCCCATGCGCCAGGCATTATATGCGCCAGAACTCAGACAGCTAATCAAATAAGCCATGGACATCCGAAGGACTTTTTATTTATATATATAAAAGTCCATTACATGTCTAGAAAAGGTTGTACAAAGGAGAATTTCTACAAAGGAAGGATCCTAGATCTACAGCCAACAGCCACCATGCGCCTTCCAGATAGGCGCAACAACCACTATGCGTCTTCCGATAGGCGCAGCAGTCACCATGCGCTGTCAGCCAGGCGCAGCAGATGTCATGCGCCTCCAGCCAGGCGCATCCTACCATCTCTTCAGCAGCTCAGTTATGTGCATCCAGCTCAGTTATGTGCATCCCTTCAGCAGCTCAGTTATGTACAACTCTTCCAACCAGGCTCACCTAGCCGAGCAGAGCCCAGTTATGTGCCGCTCTTCCAGCCAGGCTCGCCTGATAAGTGCTTCGCCAAGCAAAGCATTTAACCCTCTGGCTGGAACCAAGGAAGAGAAGAGCACCGCAAATGCTGTGGCCATGGGAGGCTTCGAAAGACCCTCCAAAGACCAAGGAAGACCGTGATCGAAATCATGGCACAAGGAGCTTTCAACACAATCAAAGTGGGCGGCACCCACTTTGAAGGAAGAGAGAGCCTAGTACCGCCATTCCGATCTACGGCTCTTCCGGAATAACGGAAACGAGGCCCGAGCATCCCTATCTTTGGATGCAACAGGCACCTTCCGCCTGCCTCAGAAGCCCTCGACTCCGTCTTTTGGATGTAACAGTCACCTTCAAGTGCATCGAAGACAACACGACGTCTCATCTTTACCCTCGGGAGCACTTCGTCAACAGAATGCACCCATATATCCGAGTTCATGTTGGAAATACGTGAGAGAATGAGGAGCAAACCTTCTCTCCATGCCACTACTTATAGGCCGGGCAAATTAAACCCACGCGCCAAGTGGATGACTCTCCGAATTCTGTGCAATGAATTTGCATTAAATGGATGAACCGGACGCCTCGAATTCAGCCAAACGGCTATTTATAGCACTCGAGGAGCGAGACAGCTACGTCATTAAAGGACATGTCGGATGCGCCAGCCAAACAGCGCATCACACGGACGCGCCCTCCAGCATCAGGCGCATCACACAGACGCGCCCTACCGTACCCGGCGCATCACAGAGGATGCGTCCCTCCCTCACATCTCCATGCCGAGTGGAACACCAACCAATGTGCCCACTCAGCTGTCCATCGAACATCACAAACATTAAATGCTGAACTGACACCAGAGTTGGCAGCACGCTTCCCAAAGTCTGAACAGTTGACAGCTTTTTCAGAGAACGAAGCGTCGGCAACGTCAGCATCATCATGACTCTATTCCGACGGCTACGGCCACGTGGCCATCCGCATGCGCCTCTACGGCCATGCATCCAAACCAGCATGCGCCTCAAAAGCCATGCGCCCCAGACCCTTCACTGATCCAGTTGAAGCTTTGCATGCGCCTCAAAAGCCATGCGCCCCAGACTGATCTCTGATCTCGAAAGACAGAAAGAAGGTCACCTGCATGCGCCTCAAAAGCCATACGCCCTAAATGGTTTATAACTCCTAAAGGTTATGAGCCACAGCCTCCTCCTGCGCCCAGATCCAAGGCGCAGCTCACCAGATCACTACCCCCCCAAATCCGAGATCTTCGAGCCATGGGTCGATGACACGTGTCATTTGACTCAACTCGTCCAAGATTTCAGCAACAGAAAGATCTTCTCCTCTGCTACGTGCCGGCTCACAACAAGCAGTATGAAGAGTTCTCCCCCTCAATCAGGGCGCATCATCTACGCGCCCCCATCAGCAACTTCCACGTGGCGTCCCTACACACCGGCGCATCCTACATGCGCGCATGAGCAGCCAGCCTGCAAAACTATAAATAGAGGGATCTTCTCCTTCACACACACACACACACAGAATCCACAACGAACATACGAGGAATCACCAGAGAGGCAGATACAGACACTCAACGTCTTCCTCCTCTCAGCAAGCTCCAGTACCCAGAGCAATCCACGCCTTCAGAGAACCGATAACCGTCGTCAGCCCGTCAACGGAGTCAACGCATTACCACTCGCTCCATTGGCACTAAGGACCCAGCTTAAACAAAAGTGTACTCCTAGGACTACATCTAAGTCCTACATTGTAACACTGTTCTGTTTGTATTAAAGTTTTCAATCAAACAATTTTAATGGCAAACAAGCTGGCGACTCTGCTGGGGACTTCTTTCTCCTCTTCCGAGAAAGTCGTGTCACAGGCCGACGACGTGAAGGTGGGCTCCTCCCACAAGACGCTGGTCGTGTGCCTCAATCAACAGGCGTACGAGGAGTTCATTTCTGAAGGAAGTGCGAGTCCTTCGAAGTGGCTACCAAAGCCGAAGAAGATCCGCACGGCCTGGGTGCGCAAGGTCGACGCCTCGGGCACCACCACTGAAGGGGATGCAGCAATCCAGCCTTTCCTTCCTGCTGACGTTCTCAGCAACCAAGGTGCGCCCGCCGATGCAGCGCATCTCTTGGGGAAGCGTGCGGCCGACCACGTTCCCCAGCCATCTCCCTCTCAGGCGAGGAAGATACGTCGACAGAGCAGGGGTACAGCCAATGCCCCGCGCATCACCTCTGATGCGCCATAAAAAGCCTCTGTCTTTGACAGACTCACTCGCTGTAATGGCGAGGAGAATTTGGATGCTGAGTACTATGCGCCCCAGCGGGCTGGTACGAAGAAATCCAAGGCGGCACGGGCCATGCGCCACAAACGTGCTATGCCAGCAGCCGGCCAGAGGCACGCGCTCGTCATCACGCGCGCTGCCGATGGCAAGCTGTACAAGGTTGACTCAAGTGCTTCTGCACTAACAACGAGTCGATCTTCAAAGTCCTCATCTCGCTTGGGCGCATCTACTGCGTGCACAACCAAGTCGAGAGAGGCAAACTCAGTGGTGTTGAACTCCCGCGCCTCCTCTGGTTGTGTGTTTGAGGTCTGTTCAAGTCACTTCAAATGTTGTGGTTCCCCCACTACTGATCGTGATGCCTGCTTGGTATTAGATCAGGGGGCGCATCACTCACCTGACCACCCCGGCGTTTGGCCTTGCCATACGTCTGAAAGGGGTGTGAAGGCACCACTCTCCTCCGATGACCTGCACAACGTGATCACTCACAAGCGCCGGTCAGGAGAGTCGGCCAACAAGCACGATGCACCTCTCACGGGGCATACTTGTGCGGTGGTCACCATCAACTGCTGTTGCAAGACGGCAGCTCCACCAAGACAGTCGGTCTTCCAACGACTGCAATCATCGACACCTCTCCGACGTCGCCTTGGGGCAACCCAAAGGGCGTGGGCTCCTCATCAAAGCATAGGGAGCCAGCATGCGGGCCACCCGACTGCTCCAGAAGCCCGTCCAAAAGAGGCGGCTCTAGCAACGAGGACGAATTCGGAAATTGAAAACTCGACAGCATCGGGAAGTGGGCTCGTACGGGAAATGAGGTGGCGCTAGAGGGCAGGCACAGGACTCACGCGACGTGCGGACAGCGGGAACGGTCGACGTAAGACCATCGATCGTTGCTAGGATGGAAAGGGAAGGAGGGGCCCGTCCGACCGGGTCGTTGCCAATGGACCCAGAGGAGGAGCAGATGGTGGGATCCCTCGCCCGGACTGCAGAGCAAGGGGCCAGTCCGACCGAGACCGAGCCAACTGACAGAGGGGGAGGAGGAGAGGGATATATATATATATATATATATATATATATATATATATATATATATTTTCTTTCTTTTTTTCTTTGGTCCAGGTGCCTTGTGGGATATATATATATACATATATATATATATCCCACAAGCCACCTGGACCAAAGAAAAAAAGAAAGAAAATATATATATATATATATATATATATATATATACATATATATATATATATATACATATATATATATATATATACATATATATATATATACATATATATATATATATATATATATATATATATATATATAATATTTGAAAACCTAGAAAATTATTATAACATTTAGAAACTTTTAGTCATTTTAAAATATTATTTGGGACATTTTAGATATCTGTAACTATTTAGAAATTAATTGAAGTAATAATTTGCATATAAGAAAGTCCAACTAAAAATATACCTTTAAAGCCAAAAGTATACTAGGCCCAATTACATGGCCCAATATCTATTAAAAGCACATTTTATTTCTAAAACCTATTAAAACTAATATAAGGCAAGGTTCATTTAGAAATTTAGAAACCTGTATATCGCACTATACTTTCAAAATCCATTAAGTCAAAGCCCTACAATTTATTCTAAGCACAATTTATAAAACAATTTAATTAAAACATAAGCCCAAGCCTAAAATGGGCTTGTGCTGACCTCTATGGGTGTAACACTACTAATTAATTAACCTAGCCTTATATTTAATAACTCTATTATTAATAATAATAGTAATATCATAATCATATTACAACCATCAATTTTTGCTGTTTTCCCCAAAATCCACGTTAACTCACCTCCACATTAATCCCTAATTAAGTTATTAATTAATTATAAGTAAAAATTGTGGGCTGCTGACTGAATAGCTCAATCCTCTAAGACCATCTCCAATAGGGGTTTCTATCTTCCCTATTTCTATGGAAGAAATCCATTTTAGAAAAAACTTCTCCCAATGGTGATTTCTATCACCATTTCTATCCTAGGTGGCAATAATGTAGGATAGAAACTTTCTAGGAGGGTTTCTACATGTAGAAACTCTCATAGAAATTCTCCTATCTCTCATGCCAATTATTATTGGGCCCCACACCATTAAATTGGTCCTTTTACTATGTGACACATAGGATAGAAATGGAGAACCATTGGAGACCATTTTTGTATATCTACAATTTCTATGTAGAAACTCTTCTAACTAGGATAGAAATCTCCTTAAAGTACAATGCCAAGTTGGATAAGAACTCAATTTTAGAAATCACCATTGGAGATGGTCTAATAAACGAAGACGAAGGGGAAAAGCTTCAGATGCTGCGATGATCCCTATTTTCCTCATCTTCCATAATTAAACCATATTAAACCCTATATTAAACTTCATAGGGAGAGAAAAAGAAAGGGGAAGCGCTCATAGGGGATCTCATCGACGGGGGCCTTCGGTGCGGAGTAGCACGGCGGTTGTTCGAGGAGCGAAGCTGGCCACGGGGGGAGGGAACGTGCGGGTCGGGCAGCGCCGAGCACGGAGGCAGACGGAAGGCTCGGATCTGACTGAGCGGTACTGGAGGACGAGAAGGAGAACATTGGTCGGGGCTCGTGGCGAGGCGGTGTGTCGATCCAGCAGTAGTGATGTTATTGGGGCTTGGTTAGTATGGCTAGAGGCCGGTCGGGGGAGAGTGGACGACTGCAGTGATGGCGAGCTCGGAAATGACGGCCGGACGGCACGACGAAGGTGATGAGTGGCCTCTCTCTCTCTCTTCTTCCTTTATTTACAGGGCCGACCCTGAGTTAATGGGGGCCCTAGGCAAATTTTTAAAATGGGGCCATATATAATATAAAAGAATTGAACCAAAAAATGATACAGCCAAGGCTAGAACCTAGAATCTCTTGTGTACAAGTATAACAAACTACCACTACACCAAAAATGTTTTGTCATAAAGGAGGATCATATTATATATTAGTTCTATTTTCAATATAAGATTACTAATATATATATATATATATATATATATATATATATATATATATATATATAAAATATATATATATATATATATATATATATATATATATATATATATATATATATATATATATATATATATACATTAAAATTAATTTTTTTGGGCCCCCAAATTTCATGGGGCCCTGGGCGGTCGCCCTGGCAGCCCTATGCCAGGGCCGGCCCTGTTTATTTATATGTGGTGGTGGATGGCAATGGGGTAGCTGTGTCGGGCTATGGTGGCGAGATGTATTGGTGGTACGAATATCGTAGGGGCGGTCGGACATGGTGTTGGCTGGGGGTGGTGTCACTGTAGGGCGTGGTTACAGTGGTGGTGGAGTGAACGGTGGGCGACTGGTGTCGTGATCTGGTAGTTGGGTAAAGTTGGATCAGGGTGGCCGAAGTGGCCGTGCTAAATGGCACTGGAGGCGGTGAAGGTCAGGGGAGTAGGGGCTGGCGGCCAGTATGGTGGTGGCGGCGTCGGGGATTTATTGGTGGTGCTGGTGTTTTGGTGGTGGTTGGGAATGGTAGGGGAGTAGGTCGTGTGGAGATGGTGGTGGCAGTATGTGGTGGCATTGAAGGAGCGGAGCAGATGATGGTCGGGAAATGGGGCATGTAAAAACTACAGGGGAAGTGACGACTGGCTGTAGAAATTTTAGGTTTGGGAAATGCTATGTAAAATATTGGGGAGTCCCCAATACTTATAAGGTAAAGTAGGAAAAACCCTAATGGCAGAATGGTAATTGTAATAGAAATAGAAAAATGGTAAAAAACTACTAACACTAATTGCTAATAATTAATTAATTAATACTAATTAATCACTAGCTAATTACAATTTAGCTAGCAACAACTAGTTAATACTAAATCAAAAGCCGTAGCTCACAATCCATGTCCTAACTTGGTAGGCTAGAATTAGGACCAGAATGGTCTTAGCCCAATATGAGGGAAATCGAATAACCAACAAATTGTCGTAAACCTTTAAGATTAAATAATTAGTGATAAAAGTGTATTTAGTTAAAAAAATAATATTTTGACAAATTATTTCTTATATAAAAAAATATCTATTTCTTATGAAAAAAATTAGAAAATGGAAATAAATTTATTTAAGACAAAATCCCATATATTATGGCTTTCTCAAAATCAAAGACCCAACAAAAAATAATGATAGCATAACACGATCGGAAATATACTCAATATTAAAATTCACGATTTCAACGATTTAGAAAAATCTTCAAAAAATAGAAAAATACATAAATTCAAAAAATTTCAAAATTCGGTTAACGGAGGTTACATGAACGATCTTGTGTCCTCTCCTCCCTTGCTCTCTTACATCCTCTTCTCCTTTCCTCATTTGAATTTCTAGAGAACCATCACTCTCTCTCTCTCTCTCTCTCTCTCTCTCTCTCTCTCTCTCTCTCTCTTTCCTCTTTTTTCTCATTTTTTTTTTCACTTCCCGAGACTTATTTAATATTTCAGTAAAATACACTTATTTTACCAACGTATATGTATTATCTGTTATACTAGATGCAATATTATATATACATGAATTATGTTGTAATTAATTATTATTGATATTATTTTTATTTACTATTATAATTATTTTCATTGGTTTTACTAATATCAATATTGTTATTTATTACTATATATACATTGAATATCTTCTAAAATTATTTATGTAACAAAATATATAGTATTGGGCTTGACCCTACATATAATTTAAAAATAGAGTTTAGAAGACTATATATTATTATTTTATTTTTATATTTATAATGTGTCTTTTTGGCCAAAATTTGTGTTTGACAAAATTAGGGTTTTAGCCCTAAACTAATTTTCTATATTTTCAAAGTAGTTATGTAAAACTATTTTAACTAATTAAATATAGTTTTCAAATATCATAAATATTTTCTAAAATTGTTATAAGTATATATTTATGCAATTACTTCAAATATCGTTTCCATTCATGACTAATCAAATATTCCTATTCTGTGACGACATGATCGTAGAATGCTCTATTCCATTATTAGAGATTATCTTGCGAATTCCGGCATCTTATATCGACCCTAGGCTATTTGGACTATTCTGGACTCAGTAGAATGCTCTATTCCATTATTAGAGATTATCTTGTGAAGTTTTATCACATGACCCTATTCTGTGATGACATGATCGTGTCGTATACGTCAACTGAAACGTAACTCGAGGCAAGTGTAGAAGCATAGAATTTCAGACGCATCTATAGGCCAAAATTTCTATGTGCTCAACCCAACCATACGACCAACTCAAATACGCCAGGAAGCTCAAGCAGATACTTGGCACAACAAAGAAAAGTACAAGCTTAAAAACATTAAAAACAAGATTTTTTATTTCATATGAAATTCTATTACATGTCTTTACAAACAAGAACTTCTACAAAAAGGAAGATCCTAAAGCTGCAGCCAGGCGCAGCAACTGCCATGCGCCCCATGCCAGGCGCATCATCCGTCAGGCGTATCACTCTGGTGTCTCATCCGGGCGCATCGTCTCGTCATTATGGTGCAGGCGCATCAGCACCAATCAGCCCTTGTGTAGCAGGAGGAGGAGCTCTCCTAGCTCGACAAAGATCGTGGCACGATGCCCGAATCTTCGGAAGCAACAGGCACACTCGACAGCCTGTGGCTATTCTAGCATAACGAAAGACGGAGTGCGACCGCCCCAATCTTTGGATGCAGTAGGCACCATCGGCCTGTGTCGGGACTCGACGATCCCGATATTTGGATGCAATATACACTATCACGAAAGCTCAGAACGACGGGAAGACTAGGGCAGCGCATCTTCACCCTCGGAAAGAGCTCGAGTTCAGCAGTTCGCCAAGGCGGAGCTCCGACCAAGTTCATCTTTATATTGAAATGAAGAATGAAAGCAATGCTTTCTCTCATGCGGCTATTTATAAACACGGGTAGCCTACATCCGAGTGCCAAATGGCCAACGTTCTAAATTTCATGCAATGAATTTGTATTGATAGTAAATGCATCCGTCTTTTCGTATTCGGCTAAGTTAAAGCAGCCATTTACGCCTCGAAGAACTCAACAGGCGGGCCGAAGGGGATGCAACACATTGGCAGATACACCGTCAATATTATGTGCTCCCTATGGATGCGCCCAACGGACCATAGCCATGCACCCAGATTGGCACTAACCAATACAACCCTCTCCATCAAACATTTAATGCTGAATGACAAAGCGACAACGCATTCAAAGAGCCGTCCAATCAGCTGTACAGAAAACGAAGCATCGATGATGTCAGCACCATCATTACACCTTGGGTCGGCAATAAGCCACGTGGCCGAACGATCATTTGTATACGCCTCGTGGCCATGAGCCTAGAAGATGATATGCGCTCCAGTGGACATACGCCCCCTCAGCTCACTTCTGATCTCAAGCAACAGAAGATAAAGCTCTGCATGCACCTCAAAAGCCATGTACCTGGTGTTTGCCATTGATTGTAAAAGTACAGAACAATTTTATAGAAGGACTGAACATAGACTCACAATACAAACTCGCTCGTACAAAGAAAGCCTAGGAATGAAAACCTAGGTACAGCAATCTAAGTACGATTGTTTATTTTTGATTCTGGGGGGTGACGGTAGAGGCTCGGGAAAGCGACGACAGCTCTGCCTTACTCCTTGGACGATCGGATGTAGCCTTGGCTCTGATGAAGAAATGCTCTCAGAATGTGTGGGGAGACTCTTCTGTGCGTGCCTTTTTCTCTCTGTGTATCCAGCCGGGGGGTTTTGCAAGGAATGACACCTTGCTATTTATAGGAGTGGGGTGTGATCATTAGGGTTTACAATGATTGCCCCTTGAAAAGTCGGCGTCTTGCGGATCAATTACCATTTTTCTTGATCCTGTTTTGTTGGCATTTAATCTGGTTAATTGTAACAAATCTGGGCAGTTAATGTTGATTGTGCCAAACCCATATGGGCAATTAATGTTGATTGCCATGAATCTTCGTGATTTATTATGACAAGCTCGGATCTCCTGCCACGTGTTCTATCTGCTTGATTGCAATAAATCTGATTTGATCCGGGTAATTATGGTGATTACACTAAATCTGGTTGCTGGAATTTATTGATAAATCTTGATTGATTTGGTGCCACGTGTCTGACCAATATTATGCTGCGAGCCGGGGGAAACTGATCTTCTACAACGTGTCCTAACCGCGAGCCACAGGGACAGGGTGTCTTGACAGAGCCGCATGAGGGTGGCTTCACAGGATTTGAACCACATGAAGATGGCAGCCGCATAGGTGTGGCCTCCAAAATCTGAGCCGCATGAGGGTAGTTTTCAACTGAACCGCATAAGGCTGGCCACGTGTCAAGGCTGCATGGGCGTGCCCTCTCCCCATTTGAGCCGCATGGAGATGGTCCCCATGATCCGAGCCGCATGAGAGTAGCGACCGCATGGGGGTAGCTTCTCAGGATTTGAGCCGCATGAAGCTCTGAGAGATTCTTTGAACCGCATGAGACTCCCTCTGTTTTGAGCCGTATGGATTTTCCTGTTCTTTTCCATGCTTCTACAAGACCCCCTTCAAAGTTTTCAATTTGTAAAATTGAAATACTTTGAATAAGAAGCATGGCTATGTCCACATAAGCTCTTCTGGCCGCATAGGATGTTCTGGCCGCATGGACTTCTTAGCCGCATGGCCTTCCTGGCCGCATGGACTTCCTAGCCGCATGGCCTTCCTAGCCGTATGGATTGCTCTGGCCGCATGGACCGCTCTGGCCGCATACTGTCTTTTCTGCCACGTATGCGTCATTAATTGCTCTTGATTCATTTTTTTATTTAGAGCCGTCTTTTGGGGGAATCCCAAGAGTCGGTTAATTAAATATTTGAATTTTGTGCTTTGATGAATCTCCTTTATGAGAGGGGACGAAATCCAATGAGTCGGTTTTGCCTGCAGCACACGACCCGAAGCTTTCATCGGTCCACGTGCCCCCCTTTGTCCTCCTATAAATAAGAGTAATTTGGAGAAAGAAACTCTTTACTCTCTTTTCCGATTTAAGCTCTTCTTGTCCTAACTGTCGTCCTCGTCTTCTTCTTCTTCTTCGATCATTCGATGGCCTCCAAGACTTCCTAGGATGCAGCGAAGGGTAAGAGAGTGGCTTCTACGTCAACTGCGGCACCTGAAGTTCATCCCGACGTTCACCCCGCCATTGCTGGTAAGGGTTTTGGCAGAATTTGCACAACTCAAAACATTCACCATCATGGCTATATCGTATATTTTATGCGCGGGCCTTCTTCGCCTTCATGAATCTGCATACTGTGCTACGTGTGCCGCATATGCATCTCATGTCCGAGCCGCATGAGATTATGCCCCATGTCCGAGCCGCATGATAGCCGTCTTGCAGCCGCATGAGCACTTTGTAATTTGAACCGCATAAAGGCCTGTTGAACAGAACTGCATAAGTCCTTCTGAGCTGAGCCACGTGAAGTCCCATTATACAGGAACGCATAAGCCTCCCTTTGAACTGTGCCGCATAAGCTCATCTAGACTGGGCCGCATAAGGCTCCGCTAATCAAAACTGCATGAACTCCGTCGAAACAGTGCCGCATGAAGCTGCGCAGAGTCTAGTCGCATAAGCTCCTCTGAATTAGGCCGCATAATGTTACGCTAAGCAGAACCGCATAAGCTCATGCTAAACAGAGTCGCATAAGCTTACGCTAATTAGTGCCGCATAAGCTCATGTTCAAACAGAGCCGCATGAGCTCTTTTAAACAGAACCGCATAAGCTCACGCTAAACAGAGCCACATAAACTCATGTGGACTTGGCCGCATAAGCCTAAAAACACTCGGCAGTTTTGTTCAGCCATCCTTTAACTCGTTTCTTTTGTCATTCTTCAGTGAATCTGCCAGTTAATCCAGCGAGAGAGCCTCTGGTGGGTCACGTTCAGTCTGCTATGGGTGTGCGATTCGACCACTTAGTCCAATATGTGACGAACCAGCTTCCCACAGACGAGCCTTTGGAGAGGATAAATGCTATCAAGAACAAACCCTTCTATTTTCTCTGCGCCATGATAAACTCGGCAATTGGAGGGAAAATACCTGAAGCCGACGTTCCTCTTTTGATATGCTTTTTCTGTAAAGAACCCCCGAGTGCTGGATATATCCGAGAGTTAGGATTTTACTCTTGACGGAATTGAGATCCATATCCCTGTGATAGAGCGTTATTTTCCTCTGTCATGGTTCAATATGTTACCGCTAGACAAAAATATGGTCGACTCCTTGACTCCAAGCAGGTCAGGGATGATTGTGGGAAACATCCATTACAACAGGAATTTGGGTCAGCGTATGCGGGAAGGGAACCGGTCAGTCGGTACATGATGGGACTGGCTCCGGGTACCTTCATAAACGTATCGGGTCCCAATTTCACGTTCTTTCAAGCTGATACCTTCTTGAACCAGCTTGCTCGGAAAGGGTTCTATCCCGTCGACCGGTTGGCATTGCTCAACTGGATAAACCCTATCCCTGCGTAGGCCAACTTGACTACGTGGATTCTGCGGAAGTATGAGACTCCCCTGCGTGAGATCGGCCTCTACCACGCCATTCGGGGCACCTGTCATGGTCTACCCATAAATAAGCCGTTGTTCATGGCTCTCCTGGAGATGTACAACCGACGGACGGAAACCTTCTTCATACCGGAAGGGGAGCTGGGACTCGTTCTCCACGAGATGTATGTCATTTCCAAGCTGCCCTGGGTGGAAGAAGTCTTTGAAGTGTACACGGATACGAGCGAAGAGCTCGAGGATTTGGACCGGTAGTTCCCGGGCTTTGTTGACGTATATCGAGAATTGTTATGTCACCACAGTACTTGTCACCAGACGGCTATCAAGAATGATGGTAGCTCGGAAGGGAGCATTCCTCACACCATGACCTGGGTCTCATACCTTTTCACACTAGGCGCCTCAGACCGGGTTTCTTCCCGAGATCTTCAAACCCAGGAGAAGGTACAAAACCTGGCATCGATTGCCAAGAGATCGAGGTCCACGGGCGACACATTTGGGAGTAAAACTTACTCCTTTAGTTATTTTTATAATGGCACTCAGCGACTGTCAGAGAAGGCGCTCCTTGCAGGATTTCTGATGGTGTGGCTACGGAAATGCGTAGTCTTAGGAGGGGTGGGTTCCATTGAGAGGATCAGTCGCCAATTTATCCTCCCTGCCGTAAAGCTGGTTTTTGCGGTCAGACTGGCCCTTTTTCCGGCCATGGTGTGCAGAATACACCACGGCCTTCGCGCCATTTCTTCCAAGGTCATCGCCTGTAACACGATGATGGATTTTGAGTGCATAGAGCTTCCATACCTGTTTGCCATGAAATATAAAAGAGCAGAACAATTATCGGAGGACTGGACTTTTACTTCACGTTACAAACTCGCTTGTACAAAGAAAGCCTAGGGACGAAAACCTAGGTACAGCAGTCTAAGTATAATTGTTTATTTTTGATTCTGGGGGGTGACGGTAGAGGCTCGGGAAAGCGACGGCAGCTCTGCCTTACTCCTTGGACGATCGGATGTAGCCTTGGCTCCTGTGACGAGATGTTTGGCATTGACGAAGAAATGCCCCTCTTGCTCTCCTCGTGTTGCTCTTCTGGCTTCTCTCTCTCTCTCTGTGTATTTTCTCTCTGATTATTAGGGGGAAGCTCTCTGTCCCTCTCTTCGCAAGGGAATGGCACCTTGCTATTTATAAGAGTGGGGGCATCATTAGGGTTTAGATAATTGCCTATTCTCAAAGTGGCGGCGGCCTGATGATTAATCAATCTGGACCATTAGTCTTAAGCGTGAAGGATCTGGGCCATTAATGCGGATAGTATTGAATCCTGTGAATGATTAATGCTAATTGCTTTAAATCTTCATGATTGGTTGTGTCAAGCTTGGATCTCTCACCACGTGTCCTATTGGCTTGATCATGAATGATATGACATGATCTCATTAATTATGAGGATAACGTTAAATATGGTTATTAGGATCTGGTAAATCTCTGATTGATTTAATACCACGCATCCCATAATCACCCTGCTACTAGCTGTCAAGTCATGGGGGCAATTGAATCTCTGCCATGTGTCTTAATGGTGGACCCTGCCAGAGCCGCATGATATCCATTAACCGCATAAGACAGCGTCTCAGCGAGCCTTATAGGTATAGTACTTGTGAGCCGCATGGGATGGTTTCATGGTGAGCCGCAGGAAGATGATTCCTGCCAGCCGCATGAAGCAGTTCTTCGATTGAGCCACATGGGAGTCTGCCATGTGGCAATCTCGGATCGTATCAGAGATTTTCTTCTGTTCCCGAAGAGTCTGTCATTATGACAGGACCATCATGGCACTTTATGTCAGAGCCGTCAGCTGTCAAATCGTGGCAGAGCATTAAATAAGGCCATTACTCGATGGCCAGCTGTGTAAAGGGATCCCATGGGGACACGTGGTGTTGATCGAGCTGCATATCTCTGTTGGTCGTTTGTGAGCCGCATGTACTTCTGAGCCGCATGAGGCTGGGCGACTCTTTGAACCGCATGGGACTGTCCCTATGTAAGCCGCATAAATTCTCCTGTCCCGAGCCGTGTGAGACTGAGAGTTCCTCTGAACCGCATGGGACTGCCCCTGTATGAGCCGCATGGGGTTCTCCTGCTCCGAGCCGCATAGACCATCTTTCTGATATTTTCTATGCTTCTACAAGACCCCCTTCAAAGTTTCCAATTTGCAAAATTGAAATACTTTGAATAAGAAGCATGGCCTTTGCTAACCGCATAGATGGTTCAGCCGTATAGATTTATCTGGCTGTATGAGCTGTTAGGCCGCATAGACTTGTTGCCACGTGTCCTAACCACGTGTGCAAATCTTCTGCATTAAATGCCCTTGATTCATTTTTTGAATTAACTCCGCCTTTTTTTTGGAGAGGATCCCAAGGGTCAGTTTTGCTTTGACCGAAGCGTTTTGCCTTTATTCTTTTAGGCGGCGTGTGGATCGAGGTGTTTGTTGATTTACGAGCCTCCTTCGCCTATAAATAGGAGTAATTTATTCTTTGAGGGTTTCCTTACCTTCTCTCTTTGCTCGAAACTCCTTGTTGTCGACTTCCTATTTGTCTTCTCTCCTCAACGATCGACAATGGCTCCCAAGAAGGCTGCTGCGTCGAAGACTGCGAAGGGCAAGGCGGTCGCTTCTGCGGCGACTGCGACGACGAACGTGGTCACTCCTCCGCCGGCCGCTATTCATTCTGTCCATCCCGACTTCACCCGCCTATTGCTGGTAAGGGGGTCGCCTGAAAACCCTAACTGCTGCCATGGCTCTGTTGTAAATTTTATGCACAAGCCGCATGTACGAGACTCGTCGATGTGACCGCATAAGCATTTCGCCCCATGGGGCCGCATGAGCTTGTCATACTCGATCTGAGCCGCATGTATGTTTTCGATTTGGGCCGCATAAGCGTCGCTCACTTTTGAACCGTATAAGCTCGCTTGTTTATAGCCGCATCAGCTCATATGAGTCTGGCTCATAGGCGTGCTTAACATGAACCGCATGAGTCTATCTGTTCAGGGCCACATGAGTTCGCATGGACTTTGAACCGCAAAGTCCCTTCTGAGCCCAAACCGCAGGAGCCCATAAGCTTGTCTGAATTTGATTTGTATGGACTCGGTTGACTCGGAGCCGCATGAGGCTATGATGAACCGAGCCGCATAGACTCAAATGATCTTTCAAATGCTTCTATTTTTTGACTATCTTTTAACCTTATTTCTTTCGTCTTTCTCCAGTGAATCTGCCAGTAAATCCTGCGGGGGAACTTCTGGTCGGCTCGAATCAATTTGCCTTGGGCGTGCGTCTTGATGATTTAGTTAGGTCCGTGCTGAATCAATTTTCGGCTAATGAGCCTTCGGGGAGGTTGAACGCCATCGAGAATCAGACCCTCCATTACCTCCATTCCATGATGAATTCTAGAAAGTTTGATGGATCATACCTGAAGCCCTCATTCCTCTTCGGGGACGCCTTAATCATAAAGAATCCCCGAGTATTAGAGATCTCCGAGAACTGGGATTTTACTTTGGATGGGATGGCGATCCATATTCCTCTCATGGAGCGTCATTATCCCCTGTCGTGGTTCAATATGGTATTGTTGTCCAGGACGATGGTGGAGACCTTAACTCCTACCCAATCGGGGATGTTGATGGGCAACATCCATTATAACCCGAACATTGGGTTAGCGCATGCGGGTAAGGATTCCGTCAGCCGGTACATGATGGGACTGGCCCTAGGCACTTTCATGACCATCTACGGTCCCAACTTCACATTCACTCAAGCTGATACTTTCCTGAATCGGCTTGTTCGTAAAAAATCTTATCCAGTTGGCAGATTGGCATTGCTGAACTGGATAAATCCCACCCCTTCGTGGGCCCGCTTGACCACTTGGGTTCTGCAGACTTATGGGACGTTCCTGCGGGAGGTAGGCCTCTATCATGCCATCCGAGGTACCTGTCACGGGCTTCCTATCAATAAGCCATTGTTCATGGCGCTTCTGGAGATGTATAACCGGTAAACAGGGACGTTCTTCGCACCCGGAGGGGAGTTGGGGCTCGCTCTCCATGAGATACATACTGTCTCCAAGCTTCCGTGGGGGGACGAGCCTTTCGAGGTGTACACCCCGTCGAACGAGGAGCTCGAGGACCTGGACCGATGACTCCCAGGTTTTGTCGTGGTGTACCAGGAGTTGCTGTGCCATCATAGTACTTGCCACCAGATGGCTATAAAAAAGGAGGATAGCTCAGAAGGGAACGCCCCCCACACCACATCATGGGTCAATTATCTTTTCAAAGTTGGCCCTTCTGGCGAGGTTATTCCTCGAACCCCTCAAACCCAGGGGGAGATAAAGGACCTGATATTGGGCGTCAAGAAGTCGCGGTCTAGTAGCGACATATTCGGGAGTCAAACTGACTCTCTTAGCTATTTTTACTACGGTACCAGGCAGATGTCTGAGAAAGCGCTCCTGGCTGGATTTCTGATGATATGGCTACGGAACTGTGTAGTCTCGAGGGGGGGGGGGCAGGTTCTATCGAGAGGATCAGCCGCTACTTCATTCTCCCTGCCGTTAAACTGGTATTTTGAGTTAGATTGTCTCTTCTCCTGGCTATGGTATGTAGCATACATCATGGTCTTCGAGCATTCTCGTCCAAGGTCATTGCCCGCAAGAAGATGCTGGACTTTGAACGCATCGAGCTACCTTACCACTATTTGATGGGGTGGTTGTTGATGCACTATAAATCCTTGATGGGATCTGGAACAGCGAAAGATGCTACAGATGAAGACGCCTTCCTTTTCAAATGTCGTCACCAACCTTGGGAATACAGTACTATGCCAGCTTGTCGGAGGGCGCTGGCAAGAGTGGATGGGTGTAGCTTTTTTATATCTATCCCCTATTTTTCTGATGAGGAAGTGAGGGATGTACACCTTGATGGTACCGGACCTCCTCACTTTCTGTCTCCGAAGATGCTCACCTGGTTGCGCAATATTCGCCCCGCGTATCTGGTTTATCGTAACCGCAATAACGTTTACTTGGAGCCCTACCTGCCCAGTAGGTTTTTCTGCCAATTTGGCTATAGTCAGTTATTCCTCGACTGTCCCAGCCCTTGCTTGGGCTTTGAAGGTAGCGTTCTTGATGGTGCCAGGGCGTGGAATTATTATGACGCCTATCATACTTGGGCCAACTTTTCAGTCCCTGATACTAAGGCGTCAAGGGAAATCTTGTATGTGGCCGCCTTGTATTATGTTATGGCGAACAAGCCTCCCGTCAATTTTGATCCGAGCACCAGTTTCATCGTGGGTACCGGTTTATAAGAAAAGCCCAAGGGTGCTAAGGCTAGAAAGCAGCTAGCGCTCCAGACTCCCCTCCCTGAATCAGAACCTTCCGAGGCGACCGAAGAGGATGACGACCATGATAGCGAATACCCTCTTTCTTCTGGGGGTAAAGAAGTAACGGATCAACCGCTTGCCACACCAGACGAATTGACGGAGGATCCGTTGCTTGCTACACAAGAGGAAGTAATAAGGGAAGGACAGTCGCCTGTTGTGCCTGGTCCCTCACGTAAACGAGCCAGACGTGAGTCTTCTGACGGCAGGGCGACCTTTTCTGTGAAAAGAGCTACCGTTAGATCTCGTAGGTTACTTATTACCGAGGGGGTGAAGATGCAGACGATGTTCCGGAGGTAAGACCAAGTCGGAGCCATCTCCTTGTTGTGGTTTTCTTTCTCGTAGGATACGACTTAATCATTTTTCTTTGTAGGTGTCTGACGAACCAGGCTCTCATGAACCGTCTGCCGCTCCTGAGGTCGATCCGGCCCTTGCTACTTTGATTAGTGGCATGTGTGCCGCGGTCCTCTCTGTGGGGGCTCTCTCAGCGGCGGCTGAGGACTTCCAAGTGGCTGAGACCCCAGTCCGGGATGATGAAGGTTCTCTCGGGCCTGTCTCCGAGATTGCTGAATTTTCGCAAGGCGACATCGATCTCGTCGCATCCCCTCTTAGGGGTGCTGGGGCGGAGGAGCCTATCCTATTCAACTCGGAGGCTACTGGTGAAGAGACTGCGGTGGCTATAGGCGAACCTCAGCTTCCACACTCTTCCGTTGGTAAGATAAGCCAAATACTGACTAGTCAGGGGGCTTATTTGCTCTATCAACATATCCTCCGGGTCAAATTGATTCATGGTTGTCTTGGCCCTATAGGTCCTGACCCTTTACTTCCCACCGCGGATGTTCTTGGGGAAGGCTTGGCCCGTCGCGATCTGGGGGAAATGAGCGTTTCCTCTCCTTCGCCGTCTCATGTCGAGGGGCCTCCCGCCAGCTCCGGACAGATGGGAATGGAGCTGGCGATGGTCTCCGCCTCATCCTCTGCTGCTTATACGGCTTCGGAGATTGACCTCTCGACACTGCCGAGCATTCAAGTTCTGCGGGCTGCTGAAGAGGAGTTGGCCTCTGTTCATGCGTCCTTCCGTGCGGAGTTTGTTTCCCTTGTGGTGGGAGCGACAGATTCTGTTACGTCTTCTTCAGCGTTGCCAGCTACACTCCCGTTGACACCGGCTTCTTCGGAGGCTCTGGACGAGGTGACGCAGGATGTGGTCGACAGCTTCTATCGCCATTTAAAGAGGGGTGTAGATGCTGCCGTAGAACGGGGGATCCCTTTTTCTCTGTCTCTGCGGGGTGCTCGGGGTCAGATTAACACTTTGAAGGCTCTTCCTGGTGGGGTGGGGTTGGCTGCACTCCTGGAGCCAAAGTTGGCAGAGGCTGATCAGCTTGTGACCCAATTGCTGGCGATACGACAGGCTGGCTTGCCTGCTGCGATTGAACGGGAGCGGGGCTTCCATATTGCTGCTCGGGATAGGATCAAGCTTGCTCGAGATACTGCCGGGCCAGTTGTGCTGGGGGACCTTGACAAGTTCACCGCTTCGTATGACAGGCTGGGTCGTCTAAGTCAGGCTTGTAGGGCTCGGAAAGAGTCTGCTTCTCGTGGAATAGCTGACACGAAGGAGCGGATTCTTATACTTCAAAGGGAGTTGGCCTTCTTAGAGTCAGAGCTGGGGGCTGCTCGTACGGAACAGGAGTCAATCGCTCGGGAGGCCGAGAGGGTTTCCCGATCTTCTGTCAACCTAGAGCGGGCTTTCAAGAAATTCGAGGACAAGTGGCAAGCTCATGCTCATCTGGAGGACGCGGCGGTGCTGAGCCAGGAGGCGGAGCGTCGAGCTAAACAGAGGCTTGAGCGGTCGGTTGCCTTGCTGACGGACCGTCTCATGGGGTTATGTGCCCCGGAGCAGTGATCAGTCTTTTGTCTTCTTTTGCTGTCTTTTTTTTTCTTTTTGTCTTCATTTTATAAGGGATGAGATCCCAAATGATGTAGCACTTTAAATTTTGAATAAATGAGCATGCTTCAACTCATCTTCTCTTTCTTGTACTTGTGGTGTTCGTGGATTTGAACCTGCTGGAGGACTATTTGTGGACCTGTCACCCTGGGCATACCTTGGTTTTAGGTACGAATAACATATTTTGGAGAGGAATACCTAGAACAACTTCGCGATAAAACAGCTATAGAAGTTTTTGGTATTCAAGAGAACGCCAAGGAGCAACTGGGCTCTCAGGCATGATAGGGAAGGGAGGGGCGTGTACTGGAGATCCAGTACAGCATCTGTGGTCGACTGAGGACATTTGTGGTCAACAGAGGACATTTGTGGTCAACAGAGGACGTTTGTGGTCAACAGAGGACATTTATGGTCAACAGAGGACATTTGTGGTCAACAGAGGACGTTTGTGGACCTATTATCCTTGTCGTACTCCGGTTGTGGGTACATATAATCGGTTGAAAGGGAACCGACATACTTACTCCGAGGTAATGGGGACATAGCAAGCATGAAGGTTTCTTCGACGGAGCCTTCCCACTCAGACGTAATGAGGACATGGCAGGAGTGGGCTCAATGAAGAGGGGGTACATAGAACGACTCAGAGGTAGGAGGACGTGGAAGTTCTATGCGAGGGGGCGGTTTGTTTTTGGTGGAAGTGAAAACGACTCAGGGGTAATGAGGACATGGCCGTTTCAGAAATTTGTGGATCGATTACCCTTTTTATGCACTGGGAGTGCGGGTAGTGGATCATGAGGGAGGATCTCTTCCAAAAAGAAAGTTCAGAGGTATGATCATACATGACTTGCTATCTGAAAGAGTGACCGGACTGTGAGTTCAGAGGCACCAGCGTGTACATAACTCGATAATTTGGAACATTGTGAAAGCATGAGTTCAGCGGTACCAGCGGGTACGTAACTCAATAATCTGAAGTACATGTGGGTGTGAGTTCAGCGGTTCCAGCGGGCACATAACTCAATAATCTGAAGGGAATGTGGATGTGAGTTCAGCGGCACCAGCAGGTACATGACTCGATAATCTGAAATGTTGTGGATGTGAGTTCAGCGGTACCAACGGGTACATGACTCGATGATCTGGATAGAATGTCGTTTAGACATAATATTTCTTCAGGAATTTGCTGTTGACGGGCAACATGAGCAAGTCTCCATTTTGCTTTACGAGGCGGTATGCACCGTTGGAGAATACAGCCTCGATGATAAACGGGCCTTCCCATTTTGGTTGGAATTTACTGACGGTTTTATGCGTCATAACCATCGGCCTTCGGACCGCCAGAACGAGATCGCCCACTTGGAATGTTCTGACTTTGACCTTCTTGTTGAAGGCTCCAGAGATGCGCGCTTGGTATAACTCGATTCGTTGCTGAGCCAAGAGGCACTTCTCATCCAAGGCCTCCAACTCCTGTAGCCGACGACGGTAGTTTTTGTCCGTTGTTAACTGATGCGTGAGGGCGACGCGGAGTGAGGGGATCTGAGTCTCTAATGGGAGGACTGCCTCACTCCCGTACACCAAGGAAAATGGTGTATTCCTGGTCGCTGTTCGGACTGTGGTGCGATACGCCCATAAGTATTCACCAAGCTTCTCGTTCTAGTCGCGTTTGTTGGATGATACGAACTTCTTGAGCAGATTGATGATTGTTTTGTTGAATGCTTCGGCCAACCCGTTTGCTGCCAAATTGTATGGCGTTGAAGCAATGTTCTGAATGCGGTGCTTATCACAGAACCGGTAGAAGGCGTTGCTTGCAAACTGTGGACCATTGTCGTGTATGATCCTTCATGGCAGTCCAAAGCGATATATGACGTGATACTTTAGGAAGCTGATCACGTTTGACGTCTTTACTTCTGCAAGCGGGATAGCTTCCGCCCATTTGGAGAAATAATCTGTAATGGCTAGTATGAACCGGTGTCCTCGGGAGGAAGACGGAGCAATTGGACCAATGATATCCATTCCCCATGCTTCAAATAGCCAGGACGCCACTGTCGAATGTAGAAATTCTGATGGTTGGTGAATGAAGTCTGCATGGACTTGGCAAGCTTTGCATTTCCTGGCATAGTCTATCGCATCGGCCACCATCGTAGGCCAGTAGTAGCCCATACGGCAAAGGCGGTCTTGCAATTTTGGGCCAGGCTAATGGGCCCCACAGACACCGTCATGAGCTTCTCGTACGGCTTCTTTGGCTTCTGCGTTTGACAAGCACCGGAGCAACAACCCATCGTAGGATCATCGATACAGTATTTTCGTCTCTGTATCGTAGAAGAATCTGAGAGAACGCCGTCTGATGGAGGTGGCTTCCTTTGGATTCTCTGGGAGGATGTCGTAGACGACGAAGTCGATGAACGACTGTCTCCAGTCTGGTGCTTCATCGTCCGTCTGGACGAAATAGCTCGCCACGAATTGAACGTTGTTCTTGGGGCAGACCAGTTCGTGGCCTATCACGTCAACCGAATGATGAGCGTGGTTCGGCACTGCTAAGGAAGCGGCGAGGCCCGCTAGGGCATCGGCTTCAATATTTTGGAGTCTGGGGACGTGCTCGATGAAGAATCCCTCGAATGATGAGATGATGTTGATCGCTATTTGGTGATAGGGGATCATGTCTTCATGACGGACTTCGTATGACCCCCGAATCTGATTGACGATTAATTGTAAATTGCCGTATGCTTCAAGATATTCTACCCCCAGCTCTTTTGCAAGTTGGAGACCGATGACTAACGCGTTGTACTCGGCCACATTGTTAGAGCAGGGTTCCGTGAGAGAGTAGGCACGATTGTTCACCAGCCCGGTAGGAGAAATCAATACAACTCCGACTCCAACGACGATGTTTCCCTTGGGTCCAGTTCTTGAAGCGCTGTCGAAAAACATTCGCCATATGTTATCGTGAGTGGTTGTATTCGAGTCGGCAACCTCATCTGGGATTTTTTCATATATTCTGGATGATTTCGATCCTGGGTGGGCTGCCAAAAAGTCTGCCAGGGCTTGACCTTTGACAGCCTTCTACGGGATGAAGACCATGTGATAGGGGGATAGCAATATTGCCCATATAGCGAAGTGAGAGCTAAGTGCCCCTGGCTTAGTCATGAGGACTCTGAGAGGGTTGACCCGTGAGATCACATGTATGGTTTGTCCTGTGACATAGTGCCGCGTCTTCTGAATAGCGAACACCAAGGCGAGGCATTCCTTCTCTACCACGGTGTATCGATGCTCTGGCCTAATCATCATTCGGCTGAGGTAGTATATGGCTTATTCGTGGCCTGCATCGTTGTTTTGTGCCAACAGAGCACTAAGAGAGTGTTCCATTGCTCGTACGTATAGCAGGAATGGTTTTCCGGCAACCGGGGCCACCAAGACTGGAGGATTTGACAAATATTCTTTGATGCTGTCGAAGGCACGCTGACATTCCTCGTCCCATACGAATGAGACTCCTTTCTTCATGAGGTGCGTGAACGGTCGGTATCGCCCGGAGAGGTTAGAAATGAACCTCCTGATGTAAGCTAGCCTCCCTTGGAGGCCTCTGAGTTCGCGGAGATTTCTCGGGGGACCCATCTCCATGATTGCCTTCGTTTTCTCAGGGTCTACATGAATGCCCTGAGCGATGATAATAAATCCCAATAACTTTCCGCTGGATACGCCCAAGAAAGATTTCGTAGGGTTCATTTTCAGATTGTGGGCTCGCATCAGGTCGAATACCGTCCTCAGGTCCTGCAGATGATCTCCCTTACAGCGACTCTTGACGGCGATGTCATCGACATAGCCTTCCACCATCTTGTACAGGTGTTCTCTGAAGATGATACTCATGGCTCGTTGATACGTGGCGCCAGTATTCTTTAAACCGAAAGGCATGACTGTGTAACAGTATGTGCCAATCGGTGTTCGAAATGATGTGTACTTTTCATCGTCAGGAGACATCTTGATTTGGTTGTACCTCGAGAATCCATCCATGAATGACATACGTTCGAAGTCGCATGTGTTGTCAATCATGATATCTGTGATAGGGAGGAGGAATTCGTCTTTCGGGCATACCTCATTCAGATTGCGGAAGTCGATGCAGATTCGGATTTTTCCATTCTTCTTGAGGACCGGAACTATGTTGGCGACCAAGTCAGGATGTTGCTCCTCACGAATGAAGCCGCTGGCTATTAGTTTGTTGACTTCGGCTTCGATCGCATCCATGACACCTGGGCGGAAGCGTCGTTGTTGCTGCTTGACTGGCTTTGCATCTGGCCGTATGTTGAGCTTGTGAAGAGCAATATCGGGATCTAACCCCGACATGTCTTCATAACTCCATGCGAACACATCAATATATTCTCTGATATATTCCAGCAGCGATTCTCACTCTTCGTCTGTTAAGCTTTTACTGACAAAGATTGGCTTTGGAGAGGATTCGCTGCCGAGGTCGACCTGCATAACCTCATCTTCGGTAGGAGGTTCTCTCTGCTCGAACCACTTTTCCCATTGTGCATCCAGCTGTTGGGCCCACGGCTCTAGTTCGAGGATTTCAGGAATGTCTTCGTCTTCTTCGTAAGCGTCGGCGAATGCCATATTGACTGACAGGACTTGTCTAAATATGTCTCCGATGCTGGTATCCGAGTCGGAGGTTGGTGACCCGGTTGAATGTGACTGCCAGTCACACTCTTCATCCGAACTCTCAGGTGTTGTCGTGGGAGTTACATACCCTAGTCCATATCGAGTTTTGCTATAGTAGTCCCGTGGCTTGCCAGCCGGGACTGGAGGCTTCAAAGGTAGTCGCCGTCCGGTGCCGTAGTTCAAGCCTGGTGTAGTCTCCAGATCATATCCCTGTTTTTGCATGAGATATTTGGCCTGGGGACTATAAAGATACAGAGGCAGTCTCCCTGCATCCGACCCAAGATCGACTTCTTTTATGTTGAAGGGATGCGGATCGTCTTTTCGGCCGAAGATGATCGGATGATCTTCTCCCTCGATTATGCGGTACGCGTCTTCTGCTGGAATAAGCTGGATTGTAGTGTACACATTTGTCACCTGTGTGTGTAGGTGGGTGCCTATACCATGTTCCATAGCGTACATTGTACAAAGCTTATTAAGCTCGATGTAGTTCAAAGATAGCCCTTTATTGATGAAATAAGGTATCTTTTCTAGGGGGATTACATCATCCGCGGAGGGAACATCAGTGTGGGCAGCCACATACTTGGCTAGCTCTGGTTCTTCTTCGGCGACCCCCTGTATAAATGAAGACTGAGAGGACGACCTGGTCAACTTGATCTTCAGAGGTTCAACTGGTGGAGCAGAACGTGGAGTTATCGGCAGACTAGCAAACCCCAGCTTGGTACTCGATGCTGGGCGAGGAGTGGTTGGTTCGCTAGAAGTCCCAGGCCTTGCATCAGGGTGACGACTCTTCTTGGGAAGACGTATCGTCATTGGCTTGTCCGAGGGATTGAGCTTCTGCTTTTGCGGCTGACCGATTTTTGGCAGCCTGATTGTTAGTGGCCCCGTTGTAGGTCTCGGCACTTGGCCCAACCTCGGCAGTCGGATTATCATCTGTTCTTCTTGTGCCGAGAGACTGATCGCGTCCTTACGCAAAGTGGCCGTAAGGGGTGCGGACTTGCCTGGCTTGCGAGCTTGGAGGTGGATCGTCAGAGGTTCCTCTGATCCTGTGGCTGTCTTGGCATGAGCTTGCACATCTTCTTCACCCAGGTGCTTCTTTGATTTTTCGTACAGACAGGAGTCTGAGTAATAAGATTCGACCCCCTTGAAGGGATCGATATCGACAAATTCTGTCCTTACGAAGCCATGCTTATCGATATATTTGAAGCATTGGTGCAGTGTGGAGGGCACGATCATGTAATCGTGTATCCAAGGGCGCCCCAGGAGGATGTTGTAAGAAGTGTCGGCATCTATGACGTAGCAGGTGACTTCTGATTGGAGATCGCCAATCTGACACCTCAGGCAAATCTTCCCAATTAGATAGCTCCTGCCCGAATTGAAACCACTGATGGCGGTGCTTGTAGGCGTCAGGCGATGCATCAGAATACGAAGATGATGTAGCAGACCCTTCGGAATGATGCTTATGGACGACCCAGGATCAATGTGCATCCGGTCCACTTTTACGTCGCCGATGTATCCGGTGTAGTATAACGGGCGATCGTGCAGGTTGGTTTTGATGAGCATGTCCTACGAAGAAAAGACGATATTAGGCATCGCTCCCGTACACGCACTGTCTTGGAGATCTGCAGGTTGATTATCTCCCGTGAGGTTGACCTGAGCCAAGTATGCGTCAGCATTTTGGAGTGCGTCGCTCAAGGCTGCGCGAAAATCCTTCGAGAGCCTCAGGAGTTCATATAAGGACAATTTGGCCGGTGTATTGGCCAATTGCGCTAGTATATCGAAGTTGTAGGGCCTCTCCAGCCCCTGAGGTGTCTCTTTCCGGAGGGATTTGTCGAAGCGAGTCTCCTTCGGCCTAGGCTTGTCGGTCGTCGGAGGCTGAGGGGGCCCTGGAGCGTCAGTGGTAGCTGGAGGATGATCATCAGTCGAGTCCTCAGCCACAGGTTGGGATTACGCTCTAGATCGAGTAACGACGGCCGTGACTTCTTCCACATCTGTTGAGATGGTACGGCAGGATCTGACTTTTTCACTTCTCTTCTTGTGAATGGGAGACGGCGTGGACTGAGTCACCTCGTAGACCAGGTCCGGATGGACCCACATGATTTCTCCTCACGATATGGTGAGGGGTACTAGACCAGCAGCTTGATCACGAGTAGGCGGAAGATTAGCAATTTCCATCGTTGAGGGATGGGTATGACACCGTCTTGATTCTCCGTTGGAGGGAAGCTGCCGAATTGTACGGACACCATGTTGGCTGTTACGGTTACCTCCTCGAAATCGATGGCCATAGCGTTCGAATCGATGAGGTTTTAGATGTATTGTTTCAGTTGGTAGCAGTCGTGTGTAGCATGGTGGACGTAGCGGTGGTAATGGCAGAACTTTGGATTCTCCATATCTGCCGGCCGAGGCTCCCGTCTCGGTGGAGGAAGCTGAATTCTGTCTCCTTGTATGAGCATGTCCAAGATAGGCTTGACGTGGCCGTCTTCGAAAGAATAAGTGATTCGAGGCTATTGTTTGTCTGCTGGTTGTGACTCAGGCTTCTGGGCTGTATCGGCCACCATGGCCTGCTTGCCTTTGTTGTCCCGATTGTTGGAGGGGCTACTCCCATTGTCGTTGTTGGTGTTGGAACGCTTGCCCTTGTTCTCTCCCTCCGAAATGTGCAACCCCAGTTGGCGAGCCTTTCTCAACCGTTCTTCGACACTTGTGGCACTGATGATAAATGCCTTCCAGTCCTTGAATTGACTCTCGCCCATCCAGAGACTAATTGTTAGGAGCAATCTCTTTTGGCAAATTTCAATCAAGGAAGAATCCGGATTACCAGACGGTAGCTTCATTGCGGTTTGACGAAACCGCTCAATATAATTCCTCGTCAGCTCTTTCTCTCCTTGGACGACGTCCATGAGGGTAGACATCGTGACGTCCTGTCCTACCTCGTAGAATCTCTCCAAGAACAAGCGCTTGAAGCCAGCGAAGGAGTGGATGCAGTTGTCTGGCAGGTTGCGGTACCAGTCGAAGGCGACTCCTTCCAATGCCCTAATGAATAATCGTGTGAGGATAGCATCATCATGGGGTAGATGGTCGGTGGTGACATCGAAGTAAGTGATGTACCGACTTGCTGAGGTCTTGCCATCATATGGGTTGATATTGAACGGCTTATATCTTGGTGGGAATGGAACATCTCTCCATTCAGCAGGATATGGTTGCCGTATTCTGAGATCTTGAGAGTTTTTTTGGGCGTGGAACATGGCTCGGAGCTCCTGAACCTCTCTTCTTACTTCTCGGGCCTCATTTGTCACGGTAGGGGCCATTATTTCGGAAGGATTATTGCCCGGGTTCGGTGCCGCTGAATTTGAATCTACATTGATTGTGGGACCCGCGCTTGTTTGGCCAGGTGTCACTCCCTGCCGAGTAGGAAGAGCCGCTTTGATCTCGTCTACAGACTTGACCAAGGCGTGCAGTATGGCCTCCAAGGTGTCGATGCATTGGCGATCACTGGAACCACCTTGATTGCTGTCCGTCATGAACACCGTCCTTACATGAGGAGTGATGGAAGGAACGGTGGAGGATGTGCCCTCCGAGTCATACCCACGCACCGAGAAGTCATCGGGGTAGGTAGGAATGTTCTCTTCGGGTTCGGACTCGAAGGGAACAGTACCCCCAGCCTCAGAGCTTGCTTCGTCTTGAGAGACATGGATATCCTCGGGGACATCAGCGTCTGTTGTACCTGATGGGAGAGTTGTTTCCCCAGGCTCGTCTCCTTGAAACATCGGATTGTTGTGGTCGTTCGGAGGAGTGCTACCCCCAGTTCCCACGACCCCCAGCGATGTGGATGATGAATCTCCCATTGCAGCAGATTTCGTCTTTGAACGGGTGTGTTGGAATACTCCAGTGGAGGACAACCGTTTAGACGACAGTTTCTTAGCTGTAGTGGTTGATATCTTGGGGCTGGAGATGCTTGTCTTCTTCCCTCTTCCCTCGGCGGGGACTTTCTGAGTGGAATTGCAGGAGACAACAGGAGGTGCCTCGTCCTCTGAGCTCGGATGCTGTAGTCTTTGGAAGACTGACGGCCGGTCTTCCGTCACTGTCGCGTTGTTGCAACAGCAGTTGACGATGATTTGGGTGCAGTGACGTCCAAGCGAGGACTCTTTGCACACCGAAGCCCCTTCTCTTTCCTTGCGCTTGTGGAGGATCGCCTCACGCAGGTCAGAGGAACCACTTTGTCTTTTTGCCGCCGGGGGCTGGACTCGAGCGGTTCTATACAACTTCCAATCAGAGGCCCGCGTGATAGTCAACGGGACGTCCCGATAGTCAGAGGTTGGGTAGATGACTGTGCTTGATGAGCCCGCGCTGCCCTAGACTTCTTCTTTTTAGCACTTGCGGGTGCGTAAAAGGAAGAGTCTAAGTTGAATACCACAGAGTCTGGCTTATCATCCAGAGAACCATCAGGGTCAGAACCGTATGAGAGACGGTCGAAGACTGATCGAGAGGAGCGTGGAACGGACGCTATGCGGCTAGGATTGGAAACCGTGCAGGCTGTCTACATGCGGTTGTCTTCTGCTGTCGGATGAGTTGTTCTTGTGCGACTGGGAGTCACGACTGTGCAGGCTGGCCTCATGCGGTTGGCAACTGTGGCCGCATGGGTTTTCTGCAAGCGATTGACTTCAGTGACCACATGAGTCTCATCCATGCGGTCGGCAACTGTAGCCGCATAAACTATGCGGCTGACAGATGTGGCCGCATGAGTTTTCTTCATACGGGTGGCGGATGCAGCCGAATGAGCTTTCTTCCTGCGGCTAATACCCTTATGACGCTCGGATCGCATAGAGTTTCTCTCTGCCCCCGCAAGTCCAGCATCATAGTATTTTCTTCTGCCGGACTTGGGGACAGCAGAGTTGTCTACGGTCTGAAGTGGGGCCGCAGGAGAGTCCTTCTCGCCATCTTGAGCAACAGAGGGTATTCCATCGAGGGCTTGGGGAGGAGCAAATGATTTTGGCCTCCACTCTTTGCGAGCCTTCGTCGTGCGGGTGCGCTTCTGGACCGGGCCAGCGCTTCCTTCGGAGAGCATCTCTTTAAACGCCTGTTGGTCGAAGCGGACGACCATCTTTTGTTGCGTGGAGCCAAGTTTGGCTGCATCCGACTGCGTCACCAACTCCTCAGCCATGGAGAAGTTTGTCCCCAGCAGAGTCGCCATCGTGTTTGCCATGAAATATAAAAGAGCAGAACAATTATCGGAGGACTGGACTTTTACTTCACGTTACAAACTCGCTTGTACAAAGAAAGCCTAGGGACGAAAACCTAGGTACAGCAGTCTAAGTACAATTGTTTATTTTTGATTCAGGGGGGTGACGGTAGATGCTCGGGAAAGCGACGGCAACTCTGCCTTACTCCTTGGACGATTGGATGTAGCCTTGGCTCTTGTGACGAGATGCTTGGCGTTGACGAAGAAATGCTCCTCTTGCTCTCCTCGTGTTGCTCTTCTGGCTTCTCTCTCTCTCTGTGTATTTTCTCTCTGATTATTAGGGGGGAAGCTCTCTGTCCCTCTCTTCACAAGGGAATGGCACCTTGCTATTTATAAGAGTGGGGGCATCATTAGGGTTTGGATAATTGCCCATTCTCAAAGTGGCGGCGGCCTGATGATTAATCAATCTGGACCATTAGTCTTAAGCGTGAAGGATCTGGGCCATTAATGTGGATAGTATTGAATCCTGTGAATGATTAATGCTGATTGCTTTAAATCTTCATGATTGGTTGTGTCAAGCTTGGATCTCTCACCACGTGTCCCATTGGCTTGATCATGAATGATATGACCTGATCTCATTAATTATGAGGATAACGTTAAATATGGTTATTAGGATCTGGTAAATCTCTGATTGATTTAATACCACGCATCCCATAATCACCCTGCTACCAGCTGTCAAGTCATGGGGGCAATTAAATCTCTGCCACGTGTCTTAATGGTGGACACTGCCAGAGCCGCATGATATCCATGAACCGCATAAGACAGCGTCTCAGCGAGCCGCATAGGTATAGTACTTACGAGCCGCATGGGATGGTTTCGTGGTGAGCCGCAGGAAGATGATTCCTGCCAGCCGCATGAAGCTGTTCTTCGATTGAGCCGCATGGGAGTCTGCCATGTGGCAATCTCGGATCGTATCAGAGATTTTTTTCTGCTCCCGAAGAGTCTGTCATTATGACAGGACCATCATGGCACTTTATGTCAGAGCCGTCAGCTGTCAAATTATGGCAGAGCATTAAATAAGGCCATTACTCGATGGCCAGCTGTGTGAAGGAATCCCATGGGGACACGTGGTGTTGATCGAGCCATATATCTCTGTTGGTCGTTTGTGAGCCGCATGTACTTCCGAGCCGCATGAGGCTGGAAGACTCTTTGAACCGCATGAGACTGTCCCTATGTAAGCCGCATGGATTCTCCTGCCCCGAGCCGCATGAGACTGAGAGTCCCTCTGAACCGCATGGTACTGCCCCTGTATGAGCCGCATGGGGTTCTCCTGCTCCGAGCCGTATAGACCATCTTTCTGATATTTTCCATGCTTCTACAATACCATTATCTAATAGGGTGGCTGTTAATGCACCGCCGGTCTTTGATGAGGCCTAGAGCAGAAGACGGCGTTACGGCTGATGATGCTTTCATTTTCCGATTCCACCATCAGCCCTGGGAGTGAAGCACCATGCCAGCCTGTCGGAGGGCGCTGGCGAGAGTGGACGGATACGACTTTTTTGTGTCTGTTCCTCGTTTTACCGCTGAAGAAGTGAGGAGCGTACACGTTGATGGAACCAGACCTCCTCACCTTTTGCCTAAGAAAATGCTTCTTTGGCTGCGTAATATCCATCCAGCGAACCTAGTATATCGTAACCGCAACAATGTCTACCTGGAGCCCTACTTGCCAAGCAGGTTCTCCCGTCAGTTCGGGTATAGCCAGCTGTTCTTTGACAGTCCCAGCTCTTGCCTGGGCTTTGAAGGTAGCGTCCTGGACGGTATCAGGGCATGGCATTATTATGACATGGTTCATACCCGAACCACCTTTTCGGTTCCCGACGGTGAGACGCCAGGGGAGATTTTGTATATGGCGGCCCTATACCATGTTACGGCAAGCAAGCCTCCCGTTAATTTTGACCCGATTACCAGCTTCATTGTGGGTACTGGCTTAGCGGAGAAGTCCAAGGGGTCTAAGACAAGAAAGAGGAGGGCGAACACCATTTCTGTGCCTGACTCGGAGTCCACTAATGCGGACGAAGAGAATGACGAGCATGATGTAGATAACTCTTTCCCTCCTACGGAAGATGTTGGGGCGGTTCAGCCGCCTGTCGTGGCAGATGAGATGGTGGCGGATCAGCCGCACGTTGCACCTAGCCCATCGCGCAAGCGAGGCAGGCATGATTCTATTAGTGGTGTAACCTTCTCCGTGAAGCGGGCTGCGGTAAGACGCCACGGGCTGTTCATTAAGGAGAGGGGTGAAGGTGATGACGTCGTTTCGGAGGTGAATTAAATTGCGGCCATCTCGTTCTTTAGCCCTTTCTCTTCCCGAACTATGACCTAATCATTTTTCTCTTCTCTGTAGGCATCGGAAGAGTCGGATTCTCGAGAACCGGCCACTATTTCTGAAGTCAATCCGGCCCTGAATACTTTGATTAGTGACATGTGTGCCGAGATTATTTCTGCCAGAGTTCTCTCGGCGACGGCTGAGGGATCTCACGTTGTTGAGGTCTCGACCCAGGGCGACGGGGGCTCCGCTGAACTCGTCCCCAAGACTGCTAAATTTTGACAGGGTGACGCTGATCCAGTCGTATCTCCTTCTGGGGCGACTTGGGCAGATGAGCCAGCTGAATTCGGCTTGAAGGTCGCTGGTGAGGGGACTATGGCGACTGTGAGCGAACCTCAGCATCCACAACCCTCCCCTGGTAAGATAAGCCAAATCTTGACTAGAGGAGGCTCATCTGCTCTATCATCACATCCTTCGGGTTATGCTAATTGATGGTTGCTTTGGACATACAGGTCCTGCCTCTTCACTACCAATGATGGATATTGTCAGGGAAGGCTGTACCAGCGGGATCTGGTGGGAGGGAGTGTGCCCCCTCCTCTTCCGACTTATATTGAGGGGCCTTCCGCTGGATCGAGTTCGGGAGGTCGGACGGCGATGCAGCTGGGGCAGGGAACAATGGTCCATGTGTCATTCTCTGCTCATGTGGCTTCGGGGGTCGACCTCTCCGCCTTGCCGAGTATCCAGGTTATCCGGGCCGCGGAGGAGGAGTTAGCTGCTATCCATGCGTCTTTACGTTCAAAATTTATTTTCCAGGTGGTAGGGGTGGCAAGTTCTGGCGCATCTACTTCGATACTGCTGGCTACACTTCCTCTAACGTCGTCCTCTACAGAAGTTCTGGATGAGGCGTCACAGGATGTAGTTGACAGTTTCTACCGCCACTTGAAGAGAGGGGTCGAAGCTGCTGTAGAGCGGGGGACCCCCTTTGCCTTGGCCCGACAATGCGCCCGAGGCCAGATTGACATTCTTAAAACCCTCCCTGTTGGGGCAGGGATAGCTGCGCTTCTGGAGCCAAAACTGTTAGAGGCTGATCAGCTCGTAGCCCAGTTTCAAGTGCTGCAATAAGCTGATCTGTCTGCAGCAATAGATCAGGATCGGGGCTTCCTTACCACTGTCCTGGAGAAGGTAAGGGCTACACGAGATAAGTCCAAGCCGGTTATAATGAAGGACCTCGTCGACCTATCCTTTCAGTATGATCAGCTGAGCCGCAGGAGCGAGGATTGCATAGCTCGGAAAGCGACCGCCTCTCACAAAATAATTTATACAAGGGAGTAGATCCTCGAACTCCAGAGGAAGCTGGCCTTCTTGGAGTCTGAGCTTGAAGCTTCCCGTGCGGATAAAGAGCTGATCGTTCAGGAGGCCGAAAAGGTCTTCCGAGCTTCTGCTAGCCTGGAGCGTGCTTTGAAGAAGCTCGAGGATGGCTGGCGGTCTCATGCGCACCTAGAAGACGCGGAGCGGCTGACTCAGGAAGCCGAGCGTAGGGCCAAGCAGGGGTTCGAGCGGTCGACTGTCTTGCTGAGGGACCGTCTCATGGAATTGTGTATCGCCGAACCATAGTCGATTTTTTTCTTTCTTTCGTTTTCGTTTTTTTCCTTTCTTGAGGGAGATGCGGTCCCCAGAACATATAGTACTTTTGACTTTCAAATAAAAGAGTATATTTTATTCTACCCTTCATTTGTACTGCTTATTGTGTTTGTGGTGTTGTAGTATTTGCTCCACTGGGGGACTGTTTGTGGACTTGTTGCCCCTGGTATACCTTGGTTTTAGGTACGGATAACAAGTTTGATGGGGATACTTAGAACAATTCCACAGTAAGGTGGCCATGGAAGTTCCTGATATCGGGAAAAAGAGTGCCATGGAGCAGCTGGGATCTCGGGGCATGATGAGGAATGAGGGGCATGCACTAGAAAACTGAGTACAACATTTGTGGTCAACAGAGGACATTTGTGGTCAATAAAGGACATTTGTGGGCCTATTATCCTTGGCGTACTCCGATCTTGGGTACAGATAATAAGTCGAGAGAAAAACCAACATACTTACTCAGAGGTAATGAGGACATGGCAAATATGAGGGTTTCTTCGATGGAGCCTTTTCACTCAGAGGTAAAGAGGACATGGCAGGAGTGGACTCCATGAAGGGTGCATAGAACAACTCAGAGTTAATGAGGACGTGGAAGTTCTATGTGAGGGGCAATTTGTTTTTGATGGAAGGTCAACAACTCAGAGGTATCATCGACGTGGTTGTTTCGAAGAATTTGTGGATCTGTTACCCTTTTTGTGCATTGAGAGTGCGGGTACTGGATCATAAGGAGGGAGCACTTTTAGGAAGAAAGTTCTGAGGTATAATCATTCATGACTTACTACCTAAAAGACGCGATATAGATTCATCTATATTGACCAGAGTGTAAGTTCAGCGGTACCTACGGGTACATAACTCGACAATCTGGGAGATTTGGGATCAAAATATAAGTTCAGCGGTACTAGAGGGTACGTAACTCATCATTCTGGGAAAGTTGGAGTCGGAATGTGAGTTCAGCGGTACCAGAGGGTACGTAACTCAACAATCTGGGAGATTTGGAGTTAGAATGTAAGTTCAGCGGTACCAGAGGGTACGTAACTCATCATCCTAGAAGATTTGGAGGATGTCGTTCAAACGTAATACTTCTTTAGGAACTTGCCGTTGGTGGGCAACATGAGCAAGTCTCTATTTTGTTTTGCGAGGCGGTAAGCCCTATTAGAGAATACAGCCTCGTTGATGAACGGGCCTTCCCACTTAGGCTGGAACTTGCCGGCAGTTTTGTGAGTCATAACCATTGGCCTTCGAACTGCCAGAACGAGATCGCCCACTTGGAATATTCTAATTTTAACCTTCCTGTTGAAGGCTCCGGAGATACGGGCTTGGTACAGCTCGATTCGTTGTTGAGCTAACAGGCGCTTCTCATCTAGGGCCTCCAACTCTTGTAGTCGGCGATGGTGATTATCATCTGTCGTCAATCGATAGGTGAGGGTGACGCAGAGTGAGAGGATTTGAGTCTCCAGTGGGAGAACTGCCTCACTCCCATATACCAGAGAGAATGGTGTGTTCCCGGTGGCAGACCGTACCGTAGTACGGTACGTCCATAAGCATTAACCTAGCTTTTCATTCCAGTCGCGTTGGTTTGATGACACGAACTTCTTGAGAAGCTTGATGATTGTTTTGTTGAACGCTTCAGCTAGACCATTAGCCGCCAGGTTGTATGGTGTTGAAGCAATATTTTGGATTCGGGTTTTGTCGCAAAACCGATAGAAGGCGTGGCTTGCGAACTGCGGACCATTGTCGTGGATGATCCTTCGTGGCAGTCTAAAGCGGTAGATAACGTGATGCTTGAGGAAGCTGATCACGTTTGAAGTCTTCACTTTTGCTAACGGAATAGCCTTCGCCCATTTAGAGAAGTAATCTGTGATTGCGAGTATGAAGCGATGTCCTCGGGACGAAGGCGGAGTGATTGGACAAATGATGTCCATTCCCCATGCTTCGAATGGCCAGGATGCCACCGTTGGATGTAGAAACTCGGATGGCTGGTGGATGAAATCTGTGTGGACTTTACAGGCTTTGCATTTTCGTGCATAGTCAATTGCATCTGCAACCATCGTGGGCCAGTAATAGCCCATTCGGCGAAGGCGATCTTGTAATTTCGGGCCAGGTTGATGGGCCCTACAGATGCCGTCATGAGCTTCACGTATGGTTACTTTGGCTTTTGTATTTGACAGACATCGAAGCAGTAATCCATCGTATGATCGTCGATATAGCATTTTCGTCTCTGTATCGTATAAGAATCTGAGGGAACGTCTTCCGATAGAAGTGGCTTCCTTCGGATTCTCTGGCAGGATGTCGTAGACTATGAAGTCAATGAATGGTTGTCTCCAGTCTTGTGCTTCGTCGACTGTCAGTGCGGAGTAACTCTCAACACATTGAACATTATTCCTGGGATAAACCAACTCATGGCCTATGATGTCAACCAGAAGATGAGCATGATTCGGTACTGCTAGGGAAGCGGCCAGGCCTGCTAGGACATCGGCTTTAATGTTCTGGAGCCTGGAAACGTGTTCTATGAAGAACCCTTCCAAGGACGAGATGATGTCAATCGCTATTTGGTGATAGTGGACCATGTTGAAGAACAGATGGCAACTCTAGAGGGGGGTGAATAGAGTTTATAGAGATAATAACCAATTAAAAAATCAACTCTTTTACAATCTAAAATTAATCAGAGTAAATGCGAAAATAAATAAGGAGCAAGAAAGCAGACGCAAATACAGCCGATTTTAATCTGGTTTCCCTCGTGGAGGACTAGTCCACGCCTGAGAACTCTAGCCCAGGATTAAATCCACTATTTGTGAAATAGTAGTTACACCCCGTGCCTTTTCTTCAGAAGAGCACGTCAACTTCTTACAAAGGATCGCATTGGCGATGCTTGGAATTTTCCAAGCGACTTCTTGAACTCTTGCACAAGACTCCTAACTGAGAGATGCTGAGCACTCGAGACTTAAGAAACTTGTGGCTAGTAGATGAAGAAGGGTATGGCTTATATTGAGCTTAAGAGAGAAGAGAAGAGAAGATTGGATGATTGAAAATGAGAGAATTCTTGGCCTATTTATAGGGTTTTAGCAGGCTGAATTCGGCCAAAATTCTGGTAGGAATTTTCAAAAATTTGTCCGTTGGACAACTAGCAACCAGCCAACCCTAAAAATTAGGGTGCTGATTTTTAGAGGACAGAGTTCGGCCCGAACTCTGTGTGGAGGCAGAGTTCGGCCCGAATTCTGTCTCCAGAGCACAGAATGGGTCTTAGGGTCCAATGGGCTTATTTTGGATGTGGAGCTTTATGGATTTTGGATAGGTTATAGGGCAAGTCTCAAGAGCTCAGCACAACTCAGCTTACAACAGTCTAGACTCAAGAAATATAAAAATACAGACTCAAAAATGACTTGTATTTTGCAAAACTGAGCTGTCGTCTGTCTTGAGCTGGATGTAGTCGTCGTGTGTCGTATTGAATTATCACAAGTATTATTTAGTCAATGTTATCAATATTTGGTTGACTGTGACTTTGTGTCAACAATCTCCCCCATATTGATAATTGACAAAATAATAAGTGTGTATTCAATATTCATACCTGGACACATGTAACGACATAGCTCCCCCATAATTAGTGCCGAGCTTTAAGAATAGCTCTCCGATAAACAATGCTATGAATCTTGTTGGCCTGTTAATAACATTCTTCCAAAAGCACATATAGACCAAAAAGAATATAGAATATACACATATCTCCCCCTTTTGGCATTTAGCAATTTATGATAAACAATGAATAACTAGCAAACACACCAAAAGATAAGAGAAAAAACTGCATATAAACTAAGATAACAACCAAATGTCGCAAGAGTCATAATAGAGGAAATGACAAATAAACTGATAGAACTACAACAGTCTCAAGAGTCACAACTCATAATAAGTCTAATACAAACCAAGTACATAAAAGCAACTAAGTAACTAGAAAATCAAAATGCATAAATCATAAGCTATGATCCTCAGTAGCAGTAGCAAGGAGCAGTCCTTATCCATCATCGAGCACGAGAAGGCCCGGCGTCGTCCGATGGATCAGTAAAGGAGCGACGTGGGTCCACGAATGCCGTATCCGGATCCATGTAGCGACGAACCCAAGGGTCATCAATACGAAATCCCTCACGACCGGGGTCTCGCTCCATAGGAATGGGCATGGAAGGATGGCGAGACATGGAATACCGAATATCATGCAACGAGTTGCTGATGGCACTCATCTGCAATGTAGTCCGGTAATCCAGCTGAGTCCAACGATCGTCTTCTAAGGTGAAGCGATCTCGGAGCATAGTCTGAAGAGACTCGAGAGTGGCAGGAGGAGGAGGAGGATCTTGTCCAAGAGGAGGGGCATCTGGCTCATCATCAGAATGCTCAGACACGACCGGTGAGCCAACGGCCGCATGAAGCCTCCTTGCCTTAGAGAGAAAGGCAGGGGCAGGTAAGAATGGACACTCATCAAGGGGTACATGGAACGCACGAAGGATCATAGGAAGGTATAATGCATAAACCAAAGATCTCAGTTTCTTCCTACTGTTAATCATCCAATCCATCATTGTGCATGGAAGATTAAAGGGAACATGGAAGTGGAGATGGTATAAGGCCGAAATTTTAAAATAAGTGACTTCATCGGTAGAACCCGCTTTGGGTATAATGGTGTTGAAAATGATCCGATGAAGTTCATAGAAATAGGGATTGAGGAATTTAGCTAAAAGCTTACGTGGACGTGTGTTAGGGCTACACAAGTCGTCCTTGAAGCTTTCAAGTGAAATTCCTTCGGAAATTGAAATGATCTAGCTTCAACAAGCTTTTCCCAAGAATTTGGCTCTAGAAGTGCAAGATATTCGGCCAATTCAAAATCATCAAATGAGATGTCAATACCCGCAACCCGTGAATAAATATGAGTATCATCATGGGTTAAGTTGCAGTAAAACATCTGAATAGCACTACGATAAATGACCGAATTTGTGGTAACAAGTTCATCAAGGAAAAGGTCATGAAAAAGTGCATCATATTGAGAAAAAATAGTAAAGTTGATAGGGTGTCCCGCAAACACCGGACGTGTTCGAAAATCACTAAACCATTCATTTGATGCGTCTAGTGATACAAAAATTCGGTCGTCAAAAGTGTTTGGATCATGGGGACGTGGAGGATTGAACAACGGATGGATTTGTTCAATGGCCGGTGCAACGGACGGCTCAACGGGAGGAGGAGCATTCGACGAGGATGCTCCCTCGGTCCGAAGTCTCTTCCCGCGGTTGAGCAAACGTGGAGCCATAACACAATTGATAATGAAAGAAATTTAGATATAGAAAAGTATGGAATTATACCTCAAACTAGAAAAGAACAATGAAGGAGAATTGAAAAATAAGCCTTCTCCTTGAGTTTGGAGAAGAATAGAGCTCTAGAAAGGAGAAATTAGGGTTAGGGTTTTGAGAGAATTGTGTTGGAGAAGTGGAAAAGGTGGTAAGAAGGAAGGAGAGGGAAGAGAGACCGAAAATATGGGAAGGGTTTCTCTTGGTCGGACAAAATAATGGCCATTGGATCTAACTTTTGATCAACGGCTGAGACTGTTCCCGGTTCTGGAACAGTCAGGCCGAATTTGGCCCGAACTCTGGTAGGGGCAGAGTTCGGCCCGAATTCCGGGTCCTAGTCACAGAACAGGAATCAGGCAAAAAATGAAAAATATTGGTTAAGTAATAGAGAAACCAATATAAGACATGAGTATAATTACATGAAAGATCCAATAAGTAAACAAAAGAATAACAGATAGTGAGTTTGAAACAGCAATAAGAAGTTGAAAAAATAGTATTTCAGCATGTGACAAATGAAAATGAACCATATAATAAACAAGGAATTATATCATAATTCAATATTTTGAAGCGGTCATGGGTTAGCTGCAGGGGCCGGATCCCAGCTAGCGGTAGTCCTGAGGACTAGTGCACCGTGTCGCTTAGGCTTTTACGCCTTCTTGTCAGAAGGACCCTTTTGGCTTGTACCCATAGCAAGTTCATCATAAGAGAATCAAGATATACTCGATATTTACGCAGGTTGATTTTAATTTATAACAGCTTCATCTAAAATTCCAAGTTCACGACAAAGAAAATTGAAGCGCTCTTCGGATAATGGTTTTGTAAAGAAATCTACTAACTGATGATCAGTGTCAATAAATTCTAAGTTAATCGTGCCTTTTTGCTGATGATCACGCAAAAAGTGGTATCGTATTTCAATGTGCTTCGTGCATGAGTGACAAATGGGGTTCTTAGTCAGATTTATAGCACTAGTGTTGTCACAAAAGATTGGAATATGCATGAAAGATAAGTTGTAGTCTTCAAGGGTTTGCTTCATCCACAGAATTTGTGCACAACAACGCCCAGCTGCGATGTATTCAGCTTCTGTTGTGGATAGTGCAACAGAATTCTCCTTCTTGCTAAACCAAGAGACTAAAGCCTTTCCTAACAAATGACACGTGCCGCTCGTACTTTTACGGTCGACCTTGCATCCAGCGAAATCAGCATCAGAGTAACCAATGAGGTCAAATGATGTTGACTTGGGATACCATAGGCCCACTGTAACCGTACCCTTAAGGTATCGAAAGATACGCTTAACAGCAGTCATGTGTGATATCTAGCACACAGGCAAATGCTAAACATAATATCAGGGCGACTAGCAGTAAGATAGAGTAGACTGCCTATCATACCTCGATACTTACGTTGATCTACGAGTTTGCCGCTATCATCTGGTTCATGTTTGGTTGAAGTAGCCATTGGAGTGCTGATTGATTTGACGTTGTCAAGGTCGAATTTCTTCAGCATGTCCTTTGTATACTTCGACTGACAGATGAAGGTTCGTTTGACATTGTTTGACTTGCAGCCCAAGAAAGTAGTTGAGCTCCCCCATCATGCTCATCTCAATCTCGGTCTGCATACACTTGGTAAAATCTTGACAAAGGGTTTCATCAGTAGAACCAAATATAATATCATCTACGTATATTTGTACTAAAAGAATTGTGTCCTTGAAAGATTTTATGAAAAGTGTGGTGTCAATTTTCCCTTTTGAAAAACCTTTCTCAAGTAAGAAATTGCTTAGCCGTTCATACCAAGCTCTAGGGGCTTGTTTGAGGCCATACAGGCACTTTCTTTAGCTTGAACACGTGGTCGGGAAATTTGTGATTTTCAAAACCCGGAGGTTGTTTTACATAAACTTCCTCCTTAATAAATCCATTCAAGAAAGCACTTTTAACATCCATTTGAAATAATTTGAAATTTTGAAAATTTGCAAATGCATAAAGCATCCGAATGGATTCCAATCTAGCAACAGGAGCATACGTCTCATCGTAGTCGATACCTTCCTCTTGGTTGTATCCTTGGGCTACTAGACGAGCTTTGTTGCAGTGTGACTGAACCATCTTCATTCACTTTGTTTCTAAAAACCTATTTAGTACCAATAATCGAATGATTAGCCGGTCTAGGAACGAGTTCCCATACTTGGCTCCTCTCGAATTGGTTGAGTTCCTCTTGCATAGCAGAAATCCAAAATTCATCATTGAAAGCTTCTAAAATATTTTTCGGCTCAATTTGTGAAATAAAGACAGTGCTAGCAATAGAGTCTCTTAATAATGATCTAGTAGTTACTCCACGTGAAACCTCGCCGATTACCAAATTTTCTGGATGTGATGGCTTGAAAGAGAATTTCTTTGGCAAGCCCTCCAGAGAATTGGTCTCGGTTGTGGTGTTCATTGGAGTAGAAGTTGATAGCTCAACATCATCATCAAGAGTAGCTGCTGCACTAGTTATCTTCATCAAAAGTCACATTTGTAGACTCTTCCACAATTAATGAGCGTTTGTTAAAAACTCTATATCCCTTGCTCTTGGCAGCATAGCTAAGAAAAATACCATCGTCAGCTTTGGCATCAAATTTGCCTAAGTTGTCTTTGGTGTTAAGGATAAAGCATATACAACCAAAAACTCTAAAGTAAGAAATATTTGGGGTTCTCCCAAACCAAAGCTCATAAGTTGTTTTCTTCATAATAGGACGAATAAGCACCCTATTTAAAATGTGGCATGCTGTACTGACAGCTTCAGTCCAAAAGTATTTCGAAGTGAAAACTTGTTCGACATGACTCTAGCCATATCGCCAAGAGTCCTATTCTTCCGCTCTACAACACCATTTTATTGAGGAGTTCTTGGACAAGAAAACTCATGATCAAAACCATTGGAATCACAAAACTTTTCAAAATCAAATTTTTGAATTCGCCTCCATGATCACTTCGGATACGAGTAATCATGTAGCCTTTTTCGTTTTGAACTTTCTTAACAAAAATCTTGAAAACCGAAATAGCATCACTTTTATTTGCAAGAAAGAAAACCCTAAGTAAATCTTGAAAAGTCATCAACAATAACAAAGGCATAGAGTTTTCCACCAAGACTGGCTACTCTACTAGGGCCAAATAAATCCATATGGAGTAGTTGCAAGGGTCTAGTAGTACTTACAGTGTTAATGGAATGAAATAAGGACTTGGTTGCCTTATTCAATTCACATTCGACACATACAGTGTCCTTTTTGAATGTGATATCGGGCAAACCTCTAACTAGCTTCTTGGTCGACAGCCTAGATATAGTATCCATATTGGCATGACCAAGATGCTGGTGCCATAGTAATCGTTCATCTTTATGAGCATATAGGCATCTACCTGCATTGTTAGTATTTCTAGACAAATAGAAAATATAAATATTATCCTCTCTTACCCCTTCAAAAGCAATGTCTCCCGTTGACCTATCATAAATAAGGCATTTGTTTTGTCCAAAGTTAATGTCATATCCATGGTCAGCAAGATGACTAATGCTGAGCAGGTTATGCTTTAACTCGGTCACTAGGCAGACATCCTTTATTACGGGAGATGGAGGATGACCAATAATACCATTACCTATAATATAACCTTTTAGGTTGTTGTCGAAGGATACATATCCTTCTCTCTTCATCGATAGTGATGCAAAAATATTTGCGTCTCCCGTCATATGTCGCGAGCATCCACTATCGAGAATCCACTTACTCTTAGTTGAGGAGCGAAGGTCCACCTACATCAAGAATAGATGTGACCTTTGGTACCTAAGTTCTTGAGGGTCCTGAAAAGTTAGTTTTTGGAAACCATGCATATATCTTTCTATCTACTAATCTTCTTATTCTGCATTGTGGTAAAATGTGTCCATGTAAACCACAATAAGTACATGTAGCATTCTTATTTACATTAGGAGCATGCTGATGATGTCTATGAGCAGAGTAATGAGGAGAAGTATGATGATATGTAGAGTTAGCATGGTGATGATGACTATGTATAGAGTGATGTGGAGTGGCATGGTGATATTGTCTATATGGTATGGCATGGTGATATTGTCTATATGGTATGGCATGGTGATGATTTCTATATGTAGAGTGATGTTGATTGTGTCTTTGTGCTACATTGTGATGATTGTATCTACGTGTAGCATGATGATTTTGTGGCATATGATGATTATTTCTACGTGTATGTGGTTTGTGTCCTTTGTGAAAGTGTGTGTATATGTAAGCATAGTTTGTAGGTGGATGACGTGGGTGACTAGTATGAGAAGTATCATGCTTTGTGTGTGTCTCATGAAATTGGGTTTGAGGTTGAGCAACCTATTTTCCCAATTTAGTCTCTAGTTTCTTAGAGACAGCCTGCAGTTCAGTAATCTTAGCATTCAAACCAAATATCTTAGTGATAGATATCTTGTGTCTACTCTTTTCTTCTGCAAGCTCCGTGTTGAGTGTTGTGATTTTTGTGTTTGTTGTTCAATGCGTGTTTCGGCATCATGTAAGCTTATTTTAAGCTTAGATACCTCATCAGTGACATCCGTAGGGTGAAGTGTCTCTAATGTTATCAAGTAATAGAGAAAGTCTTTGAATATCGACTTCATGACTTTTGATTTTGTCCATGGCATGTTTGTATTTACCAATGACCTTTTTGTGATCATTAAGTAAATCGGTGAAAGCATCGCCAAGTTCATCAAAAGTGAAGTCATCAAGAGTTTCGTTTGATACCTTGTCAGACGTCGCCATTAGGCACACATTAGCCGTATCTTGAGGAGAGTCCTTTTCTTCTCGGAGTCACTGGCTTCGCTTTCATGCCAAATGCTTGTGTTGGCATATTTCTTTGAGAAAGTCTTCTTGTATGGCTTCTCATAGCGGTTGCTCTTCTTCAAGAATGGACAGTCTTTTCGGACGTGTCCAGTCTTCTTGCAATCCGTAGCAGGTTGGCTCTTCTTCGCCATCTTCTTGTGGTTCCTTCTTTCTTCGATTGAAGCAAAGGAATTTCTTGAAGTTGCGGACCATAAGAGCTTGATCATCATCTTCTGAGTTGTCGTCATCCGTCTCTTCGGGTTCAGCCCTCCGTCGGTGAGCTTTGAGTGCGATCTCCTTAGCCTTAGGAGCAGGCTCTTCGAAGTCCTTGAGGTCAAGCTCATGAGTCATTAGCTTTCCCATCAAGGTCTCCATGGACATGGTTGTGAGATCATTTCCTTCGATGATGGCTGTCACCTTAGGGATTCCAAATCTTTGGTAGACCCCTAAGTAGCTTGCGAATCTTTTCGTGATTTGAATATTGCTTGCCGAGCGAAGACAGGGGGTTGATGATGTCAAGGAATCTTGTGAACATTTGCTGTGATCGTCTCATTTGGCTTCATCTTGAAAGCCTCATATTCTTGAGTGAGACGGCTTATCTTTGATTCTTTGACTTGGGTAGTTCCTTCATGCGTCACTTCTAGAAGTCTCCATACTTCGTGAGATGTGGTGCATATAGATACCATGTTGAACTCATTCTGTCTATAGCACTAGAATAAAGCATTAATAGCTCTCGCGTCTAGACTTGCCTGTTTCTTCTCCTCGTCAGAATATTTGTCATATGATTTCTCAACGAGCTCACCGTTGACAACTATTCTGACGGGCTTTTTGTAACCGTCAGTGACGATAGTCCACAGGTCAAAGTCTAGCGACTTGAGATAAAAGCTCATCCTTGTTTTACAATATGTGTAGTTAGTTCCATCAAATAGGGGAGGCCTATGAGTGGACTGTCCTTCACCGTGATTGGAAATCAAGGATTGTGTGGTTGCCATGGATCAGCTCTAGGATGTAAGTCCTTGTAAAGAGAACAGAGCTCGGATACCAATTGAAGAACAGATGGCAACTCTAGAGGGGGGTGAATAGAGTTTATAGAGATAATAACCAATTAAAAAATCAACTCTTTCACAATCTAAAATTAATCAGAGTAAATGCGGAAATAAATAAGGAGCAAGAAAGCATACGCAAACACAGCCGATTTTAACCTGGTTTCCCTCGTGGAGGACTAGTCCAGGCCTGAGAACTCTAGCTCAGGATTAAATCCACTATTTGTGAAATAGTAGTTACACCCCGTGCCTTTTCTTCAGAAGAGCACGTCAACTTCTTACAAAGGATCGCAGTGGCGATGCTTGGAATTTTCCTAAGCGACTTCTTGAACTCTTGCATAAGACTCATAACTGAGAGATGCTGAGCACTCGAGACTTAGGAAACTTGTGGCTAGTAGATGAAGAAGAGTATGGCTTATATTAAGCTTAAGAGAGAAGAGAAGAGAAGATTGGATGATTGAAAATGAGAGAATTCTTGGCCTATTTATAGGGTTTTAGCAGGCAGAATTCGGCCAGAATTCTGGTAGAAATTTTCAAAAATTTGGCCGTTGGACAACTAGCAACCAGCCAACCCTAAAAATTAGGGTGCTGATTTTTAGGGGACAGAGTTCGGCCCGAACTCTGTGTGGAGGCAGAGTTCGGCCCGAATTCTGTCTCCAGAGCACAGAATGGGTCTTAGGGTCCAATGGGCTTATTTTGGATGTGGAGCTTTATGGATTATGGATAGGTTATAGGAAAAGTCTCAAGAGCTCAGCACAACTCAGCTTACAACAGTCTAGACTCAAGAAATATAAAAGTACAGACTCAAAAACGACTTGTATTTTGCAAAACTGAGCTGTCGTCTGTCTTGAGCTGGATGTAGTCGTCGTGTGTCGTATTGAATTATCCCAAGTATTATTTATTCAATGTTATCAATATTTGGTTGACTGTGACTTTGTGTCAACAATCTCCTCCATATTGATAATTGACAAAATAATAAGTGTGTATTCAATATTCATACCTGGACACATGTAACGACATAGCTCCCCCATAATTAGTGCCGAGCTTTAAGAATAGCTCCCCCATAAACAATACTGTGAATCTTGTTGGCCTGTTAATAACATTCTTCCAAAAGCACATATAGACCAAAAAGAATATAGAATATACACATATCTCCCCCTTTTGGCATTTAGCAATTTATGATAAACAATGAATAACTAGCAAACACACCAAAAGATAAGAGAAAAAACTGCAAATAAACTAAGATAACAACCAAATGTCGCAAGAGTCATAATAGAGGAAATGACAAATAAACTGATAGAACTACCACAGTCTCAAGAGTCACAACTCATAATAAGTCTAATACAAACCAAGTACATAAAAGCAACTAAGTAACTAGAAAATCAAAATGCATAAATCATAAGCTATGATCCTCAGTAGCAGCAGCAAGGAGCAGTCCATATCCATCATCGAGCACGAGAAGGCCCGGCGTCGTCCGATGGATCAGTAAAGAAGCTGTAGGACCGATTGTAGGAACGAGTTGTAAAGCGTAATACTCTAGAAGGGGGGGTGAATAGAGTAGGCAGCGGAAATTAACTATTTAAGATGTTAGTAATAAGATCACAGATAATATATATATCACAGACATGTAAATGAAAAGTAGAGAGTAGAGAGCAAACGCAAACACAAGGATGTATACTGGTTTCCCTCTGTTGAGGACTAGTCCAGTCGGTAGAACTCTTGCTACCAGTTGAATCCATTATGGAAAATCACCACAAGTTTTCATCCCAAGATCTTGTAACTTCTACAACGCGAGCTTTGATCCAAAGTACTCGACCAACTTCAATTGTGAAGTGTGTACCTTCAATCAAGCCTCCGATTACAACCACTCTGAAACTTCTAGACCGTACCGCACTGGCAAATCGACTAGAGGATTGTAACTGGCTTGGGATTTGAAAATGAAAGCTCAGAATACTTTGGAAGAAGTAGTAGGCTGATAGAGAAGAGATATGAAAGTGAATTGGTGTGTTGAAATGATCGAAATCCTTCTCTATTTATAGTTTTTCCAAAGGCAGAATTCTGACAGAATTCGGGCAGAATTCGGGCAGAATTCGGACAGAACTCTATGAGAAAATCTCGGTGGGATCCGTAACTGCAGGAAGACCAAGTTCAAAAAGCAACGTTCACTAACTGAACTCTGGCCGAACTCTGGCCGAACTCTGGCCGAATTCTGTCCGAGTTCTGTTGGAGTTCTGTCAGGATTTTGCAAATTAGTTTTGGGCTTTTTGAAAAGTCAAACAGTTAGGAAGTAGTTTGGGCTTTTGTAAGTGGGCTTGTTTTCAAAATGAAAGGGTATTTTGAAAACATTTCTTGGGTAGCCTATTTGCCAGTACGATGCAGTGTACATCGTATTCCTAGACTCAATAAATATGAAAAATATATTGATAAAATAGGAAAACCAAGAACCCTTTGATGACGCCTTTCTTCAAAACTTGAACAGACTAGAAGACGCCTTTTTCCTTTGACGGTGGTCGTCCAAAGATAAACAGATCTGGTCGTTAGGCGGTTCAGAGAAAGCTTCTTGTATAACGCCGTCTTTGGCCCATCATTAATTCTTCATTGCATATGTCCTGGTTTGATCATGCTTGATCATACTTACAACATGTCTACAAATACATGTTAGACAAACAAACCAACATGATACAAGCATAGCAATATGATATAGAACATTTAGGACAA
>JANAVB010033913.1:0-42106 GCA_029216955.1 Iris pallida | reverse complement strand
TCCCAACACCTACAATGAAATTTTTGTCTCATTGGATGCATCCAATGAATAGTACACGGACTTTGTCTCACGTAGTGTGTTCCCGGGCCATCCGATAAACTTCATAATTTTTTCGGCATATGACGTACTTTTTCATGATTTATGCCTAGATGAATTCGTCGCAACTTCATCTATTGTCTATCTCAATGCCATATAGATGTTTTACTGTAATTTGACTCATGACGACACGCAAATTTATTCCCGTGTCAACGGCATTGACATATTGTTTGACGACTCTGAGCTTGCCGACTACCTCGAACTCCCGGAACCCAACTCTTGAGAAAAACTTGTTGATGCCCGACTGTTCCAATTTCCCGATGAGACTTCTCTTGATTGTTTCAAGGACGATTTGTGTACTCCTAACACACGTCCTCGCAAGCTTCGAGCCAAATTTCTCAATCCTTATTTCTATGAACTCCATCGGATTATTTTCTCTTCGGTCTTGTCCAAAACGGGATCAACCGATGAAGTCTCTTATCTTGAGATCTCGGCTCTTTATCATTTACACTTTCATGTTCCCTTAAACTTCCCCCGCACGATGATGGACTGGATGATCGTACAAGAGCAAAACCAAGATCATTGGTTTATACCATATACTTATCGATGATTTTTTGTGCCTTCCACATTCCCCTTGATGAATGTCAGTTCCTTCCTGCTCATGCCTATTTGTCCAAGGCACGGAGGACTCTTGCTGCTATTGCCCCTCCTGCTGAGACTAAGTCTTCTAACTTTGATGCTCCTGAGCCAGAGCCTCCTGCTACTCTTGACTCCATCCAGGCGATGTTGCGCGATCACTTCCGTTTGGAAGATGACCGCTGGACCCAGTTGGACTACGAAACCACCCTTCAGATGAGTGCTATCAGAAACTCGTTGCACGACCTCCAGTACACCCTGACCACCCATCCTACTATGTCGTTCCCTATAGTATGGGACCCTTCTCGCAAAGGTTACCGTATTGATGACACATGGGTTAGGCGGTATCTGGACCCGGACGCAGCATTTGTTGACCCTTGTCGCTCTGCCAGTGACCCTTCAGACTCTGCTGGTCCATCCCGGTCCATAATGGTCATAGTTTATTACCTGCTGATGTTGCTGATGTTAGGCTATAGTTTCATTTTGCTTTATGTAGTAGTTTTTCAACTTTGAGTTGTATTTCTATTTCCTTCATGCATTGTATTTTCTTTCAAAACTATGCACTTTGGTTCAGTATTGAGGTATAAAACTGCTAGTACTTTCTTTCTTTATGATTATGGTTCTTAGTTGTGTTATTGCATGTATTCACTTTGTCTATTTTTATGGGGGAGCCATTATTTCATTTTGCTAAATAACAAAGGGGGAGAATACTTGATATTTGGTTTGGGAATACTTGATATGTGCTTTGAGCTTCTATATATATTATGTTGTGCTTGCTTGGATTAGAACTTATCTCAGGATATATCTATTTACGAGGGAGCCGACATGTTCATCTACGGGGGAGCTATTGTATTTATTCCATATGTCTAGGTATGAATGTTGCGACATACAAATATCGTATTTTTGTTAATTATCAAAATAGAGATTATTGACCAAAACTGGATCGCAGTCAACCGAATCTTGATAATTAACAAGACGATATTTGTTTTGATCCAACTTGAAACATCAAGCTCCATCAAGCTCCAAAACAGAACATTATCACATATCAGTTCAAGACAGACATCGACGATTGCTTCGACAATACTGCTGTTACTTGTAATCTGAGTCTATATTTTTACCTTTTATTGAATCTAGGCTATTGTAAGTTGAGTCGCACTGAGTATCTCAACCCTAGACTTAATACCCAAGCCCCACCAAACAAACTCCAAAACCTGCAAAGCCCAAAAAGCCCATTTGAACTTTCTGTCCCCTAGGAGACAGAGTTTGTGCTGAACTCTGTCCCCTTAATTTTAGGACCTGATTTTTAGGACTTGCTGGTTGCTAGTTGTCCAACGGCTAAATATTTAAAATTTTGGGATAGAGTTCTGGCCGAACTCTGCCTCTCTGGACTAGTATATATAGGCCTTGATTTTTCTCATTTCCATCCAATCTTCTCTTCTCCTATAGCCTATACATTCAAGAGCTTATTCTTCTTATCTAACTAGCCACAAAACTTCCCAAGCCTCCAAGGTGCTCAGTGCGAGTTAACTAGAAGTTTGTGTGCAAGAGTTTCAAAAGAAGTCATTTGGACAATTCCAAGTTTCGCCATCCGCGAATCTGTAAGAAGTTGGCATGCGCTTCTGAGTAAAGGCACGTGGTTGTACGCTATTTCACAAATAGTGGATTTCAATCCTGAGTTAGAGTTCTCAGGTCTGTACTAGTCCTCCATGAGGAAAACCAGGTTAAAAACTGCTGTGTCTGCGTATGCTTCTTTGATCTCTATTTATATTCCATACTTATACTCTGATTATTAATTATGTTGAATAGAGTTAAATTTTTAATTGGGTATTATCGACACATACTCTATTCATCCCCCCCTCTAGAGTTGCCTACACGTACTTCAATATATATAGTTGAAAACTTCTAAATATTTTGACAAATAGATGACTATGTTGATTGCTATGGTATAGATAAAAGATTTTGGACATACAAAGGCCAAAATAATTTACAAGCCAAATAATATATTGAATTAAATAAATAATATCAAAGCCCAAAACTATTAAAATCTACTTAACAATTTCTTTTATAGTTTTAAAGCCCATTTAGCAACCAAAAGTTACTAACCAGTACATCTATACGAATACGTCCTCATTAGGGTTTACTTAAGAAAATAACTAATTGTATGTATCGTCTATTTTATGTAGAACCGCAAAACTTTATATCGTTATTGTTAAGTAAAATTATATATAACCTACATACATCCAAATTAATGATAGTTTAATATCTAAATACAATCAAAATTTTAATTTATGGTAAATATATATAATAATACATATGAATGAAGATACACAAATCCCTCGTATATAATTATAGACATGCTATACTTTACACTATAAAATATAAAATAGATAAAATAATATCTGTATGATACTCATTACACGCATCATGGTTAAGTTACCAGTTGTATATTCAAATATATACTCTCATGTCTAAATTGAATCTAAATTAGAGAGTCTTAACTGGAACATACCAAAGTACACATGAAGAAAAAGGAATGTTATCTAACATTTATAGGACCCACCCTTCTTATTTAATAGGTTAAGAGTACTATATATGCAAGTTAAGGATAGACGAGGGAGTTAAACGTAAAATACCTATTTCTATGCAGCACCCACAGTGCTACTCTCGTGTTCTCCTGAACGACAGATGACCCATCCGAAGGGGCATGGCCGGCCCTGGGCGTGCCAATAGTGCGGCCGCACAGGACCTTCAATTTTTTTGGGCCTCAGAAAAAATATTATGATTAGTTTTGTAATTTTGTATTTTAAATTATTCATTTTCTTTTTCAATTCCTACTCTATAAGACCTCCAATTCTTGGATCCCTATTTTCTACTGACTCTAAGATTCATATTTATAATCATACAAAAAAATTTAGAATTTCTTAAAGATATTGCTCTGACCGGTGTGTTAATTGCTATTTTGTTTCTAAAGATCCCTCAATTGTTAGATGAATTTATTTTCTACAATAATGATCAAAAAAAATTATATATATATAATTTAAGAATTTGGATGTGCAGTTATTTTAGAACTAATGATGTCGAAGACCGGAGCTCTTGGTCTTGTATCAGGTTACTCAGGTCCATAGTCGGTCATATGATTTACGGGACCTATAACAAAATTTAAAATTTGGACCATTTTTCTCACATAAATAATTTTTTTAGCATTTTTACAAGCAAAATCATCTATTAAACTATAAAAATCATCAATCAAACTATCATATATTTTTTCCGATTGGAGCACTGGCTTTTTTATTGCTTCCAGATTCGGTCTTTGTTTTTTTTTTCTTTTTTGATATACCTAGTCTATTGTAAAATTAGGGGACTTCCAAAATTGGGGGCCCATGACGGTCGCCCACCTCATCCGTGCCATGGGCTGGTCCTGCGTCTTGGAGGCTCTAAATTGTGTGATTATATATTACTTCTCATTTGGGTATTGATCGTTATTCATTTTATTATATGTTTTCATCAACAGAAAAATTTGACGCCAGATTTAGACAATTTAAGGATCAGTACGTCTGCTATCTAAAACATCTTTATTATACTATGTAATGTGTTTGAATATAAATAATTTGAGCTTTAATTATTTTGTTAGTAACTACCTATAGATTCAGTTATAATATACAGTCAAGAACATCTCCAAAATTTTTGATAAAGATATATAATAATATATTTAAAAATATGAATAAATAAATTTAGGGCCATATTTTAAAATTCGTACAGGACCTTCAATTATTAAGGAATGTCTTCGGTTTTGATGTTGTTGAGTCAGAGTGTGCAAGAAGGTGTAGCCTGGAACGGCTAGGTGCTCTAGTTGGTTTCGACCGAGGTAGCACAACAAGGCGAAGACGATGCTCAAATGGCGGACTGGTTGCTGCCATGGTCAGGTGCTGGCTGAAGTAATAAAGGTGGCAGCCAGCGCAAGCGCAAGCGCAAGGGCGCTGAGAGGCCGGGCGTGGGGCCGCGATGATGGTAAAGGCAGGTCGTGTGTTCAGGTGACGCCGATGGCACGGGCGGTCAGTGCTGAGCCTGGCACGGTGGATGCTGCTCAGTTGCTACTGCTGCAGCTATCGGCGCTGGCATGGTGGTTGCGTGGCGCAACCAGTAGTGGTGCAACATTGCAGACGGAGGTGCGTTGGCTATATGAAGGTGGTCGGAGTCAGGTGCGTGTCACAGGAATGGAGGGGAAGGTGAGGATGGGCTGATGAAAGTGACGCCCCTTTAATGGAATAATCAATCAATTAATTGGTGGAGCCTTAGGGGTTTTGTAGGTTTATATAGGGAATATGGGAGTAGAGGCTGGGCCTTTTGAAGCGAGGCTTGGATTGGGCATGTTGGTGTTTAAATATGTTGTGAATCATCATGAACTAAATGGGCCAATTGGATTTTACAAGAATTAAATGGAGAAAGATTCACATGGCTTCAATGATGATGGTTGGAGGGGTTTGGGCTTGGTATAGGGATATTTAGTTTGGAAGAGCTGATGGCTTCTTAGGAAGGAAGTGTGTAGGAGGAATAACGAAGTATATAATTTGGCCAATTCATGGATCTAGAAACAATTAGTTAAGAATTTAAATGGAGTCTAGGATTTCATATCTGGGTTTGGAATCAGGGAAGATTGAGAAAATACTTAGTTATAACCTAGAGTTAGTTAAAAGTCAAGGGCCCAAAAATAAATATATGGCTAATATATCTATGGGCTTGACATCCCTAACTCATAATTACCTATGGGTTTGCATGCCCAACAACTTATGAATCTCATATATTTACAGTTACCAAAATATCATCAATATCAGTTTATTTATGAATCAATTTACTAGAAATGTAAAGAAAAATTTCTAATGGCTTTTGTTAATTCAAAACGTACTAACAACTAGTATAAATATCATTATAATAAAAATTTTGGGATAGGCCTTACATTAAATTGCCTGAGCACATTCATTTGGAATATCAAGAATTTTCACTAAGTCGGTGTCAAAATAAGTTCGATGGGACGGAAAGATAGTCCACTTGATCGGTGCACCGGGGCATATGTTACGAATAGAGAAATCTGCATACCACAATAGGGATTAGTCATGAGTTTCGAAGTAAAACCTAGTAAATGTCCCGTCGTCCGATTGGACGGGCAAAAAAAGTGATCCTTGGATAGGATCCGAAGACGAGGCTCCTTCGCTAGCCTCAGTCTTCTTCCTCTTGAAGGGGTTATGAATCCTAGGCATAATTTCTAAGAAAAGTATAAAAAATCACGAAATTAAAATAGAGAGAAGGAGGAAGTTATACCTTCTAAAATTTGAGTTTGTGGAAGAGAACGAGAATTTACGCACGAATCCAAATTTTGGATTGAAAAACTCCAAAGGATTTGAGAGAAATTGAATGATGAAAAGCTGGGTTTGGAGCTCTCGGGCGCGACTGCTGCTCTATTTGGAGGAGATGAAGGTGATGAATAGGAAGGGCCACATTCCAATCTGACTTAAAAATACCCAACACCAACCGAACTTGGGCCGGATTCGGTGCGAGTTCGCCTAGGTTCTATTGAGATATTTTTGTGCATAAAAAAAAATCATTTTATATTCATCAATCCTTTTTCAATTATTTAATTACAATTTTAGTTATTTTAAATTTCAATTAAGATAATTAATATTATTTTATGAATTAAATTTTGTTACGTATCAACTGTTTTAGATTAGTTGTAGGGGTACTGTCCCAGCTAACGGACATTCACAGGGGAATGCTTAAGTACCGTTTCACTTCGACCTTGGTCGTGGTGACAAACAGATCTTTTGTAGGCTTGTCTTAAAACAGGTTTTGTATATTAAAAAATAATTAATAAAACAAAATTAATTAATATTATTGACATCTAAAATTTCTAATTCTCAATATAAATAAGAAACGATCTTCCGCTAATAGTTTTGTAAAGATGTCATCCAATTGGTTCTCTATGTCTACATATTCAAGGTTAATATCTTTATTTGTTTGATGGTCTCTAAGAAAATAATGTCGAATCTTAATATGCTTAGTGCGAGAATGACATACAGGATTCTTAGTCAAATTAATAGCACTAGTGTTGTCACAAAAAATGGGTATGTGTGAATACTGTAAACCAATGTCTTCTAAGGTTTACTTCATCCTCAAAATTTGTGCACAACAAAGTTCTGCGACGATATACTCAACCTCAGTAGTTGATAATGTGACAAAATTTTGCTTTTGGCTAAACCAAAAGACTAGAGCCTTACCTAGGAAATGATACGTACCGCTAGTACTTTTCCTATCTACTTTGCATCCAGCAAAGTCAACATCCGAGTAACCGGTTAGCTCAAAGGACGTAGTTTTGGGATACTATAAGCCGACAAAAAAGTGCCTTTAAGGTATCGAAAGATACGTCTAACACACACAAATGTGATTTCTTAGGGTTAGCTTGGAAACGTGCACACAAGCAAATACTAAATATTATATCAGGACGACTAGCAGTTAATAAAGTTAACAACTAATCATACCTCAATACTTATGTATGTCGACCGATTTGCCTTGCTTATCAATATCAAGCTTGGTTGAAGTTGCAATCGGAGTGCCAAGAGGTTTGATGGTTTCCAGATCGAACTTGTTTAGTAAGTCTTTTGTGTACTTGGCTTGATTAATGAACGTTCCATTGTTACTTTATTTGATTTGCAATCCAAGAAAGAATTTGAGTTCTCCCATCATGCTCATCTCAAACTCATTCTGCATACACTTTGAATTTTTTTGACAAAGAGACTCATCAGTAGATCCAAAGATAATATCGTCAACATAAATCTGAATTAAAAGAAGATTTTCTTTCAAAGATTTTATAAACTGTATAGTGTCAACCTTCCCTTTTGCAAAACCGTTATCAAGTAAAAAAGAGCTTAAAGTACCAAGAACGAAGGACTTGTTTCAGACCATATAAGAAATGCAATTTTTACGCCCATTTAAAAAAGTTTGAAATTATAAAAACATAGAAATGCACATAACATACGAATGGATTCTAATCTTTCAAGTGGGGCATAGGTTTCATCGTAGTCGATACCTTCCTCTTGGTTGTATCCTTGATCTATTAGTCGGGCCTTGTTACGAGTAACTAAACCATTCTTATTGAGTTTATTTCGAAATACCCAGCGGGTGCCAATGGTCGGATGAACAATGGGCTTGGGAACATGTTTCCAAACTTGATTTCATTCAAATTGGTTTAATTTCTCTTGCATAGCATCTAACTACAAATTATTGCTACATGCTTCTTCAATAGTTTTGGGTTCTAGATGTGAAATAAATGGAACACAAGAAACTATATCTTTGTTAGAGGAACGAGTACTGACACCCTTGGTAATCTCACTTATTACCAAGTCCTTGGGATGGTCAGCCATAAACTTTATTTTTTTTGCAGACTCTCAAGGTAGCTGGTTTCGGCTTCTGGTTCTGTACGTGCTCTGCTTGATAGATTTGCATGTGTTGTGCTTGAAGGTTCTGCAGGTGCTGTGCTCTGTGTACTAACGTCTTCATCATCATCATCGATTGTCTGTTGATTTAGTTCATCAAAAGTAATGTTCACTAACTCTTCGATGATCATAGTCCTTTTGTTGAAGACTCAGTACCCTTTGCTTTTGGTCGCATAACCTCAAAATATACCTTCATCGGCCTTTTTGTCAAACTTTTCTAAATTATCTTTAGGATTAAGAATAAAGCATTTGCAATCAATGATTTTGAAGTAAGAAACTGAGGGTGTTCTATCAAACCATAACTCATAGAAAGTCTTCTTCGATTTAGGTCGAATTAGAACAGCTTCAGTCTAAAAGTATTTAGGTAGACTATAATGGTTTAACATAACTCTAGCCATTTCAGATAGAGTCATGTTCTTACGTTCCACAACTCCATTTATTGTAGAGTCCTAGGCAGGAGAAATCATGCAGATAATCGTGTGTGTCACAAAATTGCTCAAACTCTGTATTCTCAAATTCGTTGCCATGATCACTTCAAATATGAGTGATCATGAATCCTTTTTCATTCTAAACTTTTTTGCAAAAGGAGATGAATTCAGACAATGTATTGTTTTGCGTGCAAGAAAATATACCCACGTGTATCTAGAGAAATCATCTACTATTACAAAAGTCTATAACTTACCACCTAGGCTAGCAATTCTACTAGGTCTAAATAAATCTATATACAGTAATTGTAGAGATCTAGTAGTACTTATAACGTTCTTGGACTTAAATATGGATCAGATAGCTTTGTTCTTTTTGCATTCACTACATACCGTATTCTTCTTAAAGGTGATGTCCGACAAGCCTCGTACCAATTTCTTCGTGGATAGTCTTAAAATTGTGTCCATATTTGCATGATCGAGTCTCATATGCCATAGTTGACTCTCATCATTCTTATTAAGCATCTACCTGCTTTGTTAGCATCTTCCAACAGATAAAATATATATATATATATATATATATTGTCTTTCCTAATACCTTCAAAGATAGTACTACCAGTTGAGCTATCAACTATATTACATTTATCTTTGACAAAGTTAATACCATAACCATGACCAGCTAAATGGCTTATGCTGAGTAGGTTATGTTTTAACTCGGTTACTAGACAGACATCTTTAATCATAGGATAGGAGGACTTACCAATATTGCCGATACCTACTATATCCTTAAAGATTATTACTAAAGGAGACGTATCCTTCTAACTCCTTCGACAATGTTGCGAATAAGAAGCATTATCAATTATGTGCCGTGAGCAACCGCTGTCAAGGATCTATTTGCTTCTAGCATGCGTAGGGTGTTCCACCGAAAAAGAAATTTACAGATGAAACTTTTGGTACCCATTTCTTGTAGGGTCCTAAAATGTTAGTCTTTGGTATCCATGCACATAACTTCAAATTCAACTAACTTTCTTACTCTACATGCAGGAAAAATATGACCAATGGTGCCACAATAATGACATCTAACATGTTGAGTGTTAGATGCAGTGTGTTATGCATGATTGGTAGGTCTTGGTTTTTTAGTTGAATATATTTGTAATAAAATGCATGCCTATTAGTCTTTGGGCAAAGATTTGGTTGGGTTTGGTCTGACAGTGTTGGGTTTGACAGTGTCCGGTGTTTCGGTAAGTGATACGTATTAGTGTAGGAAGCAACAACCTCAGGCTATTTTCCTAACCTAATTTTCAACTTTTTGGAGGTGTCATACAGTGTATTGTAGCAAGCAATGAGTGCATCATTTCTGACTAGAGCTTGCTGAAGACTCTTCTACTCTTTGAGTAAGTCTTCCTCTAGTTTGGTAATGGTATTGTCTCTCTCTTCGGATAGCCTTGTGGTCTCGTGTAACTACAACTTAACATAAGAAATCTCACCTACCTCACTAGAATTATCATTACTTCTAACCTCAACTAGTAGGTCGGTAAGTCTTCCTATTTCATCTTTGTACTCTTTGAGTACCTTCTTAGAATTTTGGTATTTGTAACACAGTTTTTTGTAGTCACCTAACAGGTCACTAAAGGCTTCACCTAATTGTTCAAAGATAAAATCATCATATGTATCAAACATGGGGTTAGTATTTCCCTGATCATATGCCATTAAGCATACATTTGCAACTTCATTTGATTGTTCACCATCTGATTGTTCATCATCTGAGTTGCTAGCTTCTCTTTTATGCCATATACTTGTGTTAGCATACCTTATGGATGTTAATTTCTTCAGGTAACCCTTTTCATACTTACTTTTTCTGGTTTATGATGATGCTGTCGGACAATCCTTCTTGATGTATCCTTTCTTTCTGCAACCGTAGCAGATTGGATCTTCTTTATTGTTGTTGTTGTGCTCTTTTGTTCTTCAGTTGAATCTCATGAACTTCTTTACTAAGAGAGCTTAATCTTCAGAGTCAGAGTCACTGTGTCGAAATCATCTTCGATAGATCTTCTGTGTTGAGCTTTGAGGGTGATCAATTTCTCCTTTGGTGCAAATTCTTCAAAGTCTTGAAGTTCCAGCTCGTGAGTGAGTAGCTTACTCATGATTATTTTAAGAGACATAGTAGTGAGGTCGTTTCCTTTAATAATTGCAGTAGCCTTTGGAATCCAGTTCTTCGTAAGAGCTTGTAGAAGTTTTTGAATCTTCTCATGGTTATTGTATTCCTTGTCTAGAGAAGACAAAGGGTTTACAATATTCAAAAATCTTGTAAACATCTGAGTGACGGATTCGTTTGGCTTCATCTTGAATGCCTCATACTCCTGAGTAAGTCGACTGATCTTTGACTCCTTGACTTGCATCGTACCTTCGTGAGTAACTTCGAGAAGTTTCCACACTTCATTGGATGATGTGCATGTTGACACCCAGTTAAATTCAGTCATGTTTAAGGCACAAAATAAAGATTTAATAGCACTTGCTAAGACTAGCCTATTTCTTTTCAGCCTTATTATACTTGTCATGGGATTTCTCAACCAACTCTCCATCAACAAGAATACGAAAAGAATTTTTATAACCATCAATCACAATAGACCATAAGTCAAAATCTAGAGATTTCAAGAAGAAACTCATTCATGTTTTCATGTTTTCCAGTATGTGTAATTGGTACCATCAAATAGTAGGGGTCTATTTGTGGCTTGGCCTTCACTTGTGAATTTTACAGTTGTCATGTGTGATATAGTGATATATGTAACAATAGTATATATGAGAATATAATAATAGTGTTATGTCGCGCCCTTCTGATACTAATTGTAGGAACGAAATATAAAGCGCTATACTTTAGAGGGGGGTGAATAGAGTATGCAACCAAAAAATAGCTATTTAAAAATTATCAGCAACAAGATCACAGAATATATATATCGCAGATATATAAATAAAAAGTAGAGAGCAGAGAACAAACACAAACACAAGGATGTATACTTTTTTCTCTTGTGAGGACGAGTCCAGTCAAAAGAACTCTAGCTTTCAGTTGAAATCTACTATGGAAAAATGCTATAAGTTTTCATGCAAAGTTCTTGTAACTTCTACAATGCGAGCTTTGATCCGAAGTACTAGACCAACTTCAATTTTGAAATATCTTTCTTTAATCAAGCCTCTGATTATAATCACTCTGAAACTTCTAGACCATCCCGCACTGGCAAATCGACTAGAGGATTATAACTAGCTCAGGATTTAAAAATGAAAAGCTTAAAACACTTTGGAAGAATGTATTAAGCTTAGAGAGAAGAGAAGAGAGAGGTGTGTTAAAATGATGGAAATTCTTCTCTATTTATAGCTTTTTCAAAGACAAAATTGGGCAGAATTCGGGCAGACTTCTTTGAAAGAATCTCGGCAAATAGTCGTTGCATCCGTAACTGCGGGGAGACCAAGTTCAAAATCCAGAGTCCACTAATGGAACTCCGGGCAAATTTAGACCGATCTGGACCAAATTCTCTTGGTGTTATGTTAGAGTTTTTGCAAATTGGTTTTTGGCTTTTTGAAAAGTTAAGCAATTAGGAGCTTTGTAAATAGGTTTATTTTCAAAACAATAATATTTTGAAAACATTTTGGGGTAGACTATTTGCCAGTACGAATCAATGTACATAGTATTTCTAGACTCAATAAATTATGAAAATTATATTGATAAAGAAAATATAGACTCATGTCTTGAACGGTAGCAGTAGCAGTTCTCAACAGTTGTCTAAGTAGCCCTTATATCAAGACAGGGTTAGATCAATTACTAAAATTAGGTTTGACCATGACCAATAGGCCAACAACCTTGACATAGTATTGCACCGATTCGAGGGTCGGGGTTGAGGGGCAGACTTTGGAGGCTTTTAAGGAGCTTTTCAAGAAAAAGTTTTTCCCGAACGTGACTCTTGTTGGCCCAATGATTACATCGTATATTTTGAATATGGCTAATCAGTTAAGTTTAACAAAATTGACACTAATATTCATATACTCACTATCAAGTTGCTACTTAAACTTAGCATTGTCCTAATTGTCCTATATTATATTGCTATGCTTGTATCGTACTGCAACATATTTTGCTTAGCATTGTCCTAATTGTCCTATATTATATTGCTATGCTTGTATCGTACTGTAACATATTTTGCTGGCCTAACATGTATTTGTAGACATGCAGTAAGCATGATCAAATATGATCAAACCAGGACATAGGCAATGAAGAATTAATGATGGACCAAAGATGGCATCATAAAAAGAGATTTCTCCGAACCGCCTAGCGACCTATCTGGGGCCTCGTATCGGACGACTGCTGTCAAGGAAAAAAGACGTCTTCAGGACTGCTCAAATATCAGAAGAAATGCATCATAAAAAGGGCTCTTGGTTTTCCTATTTTGTTCCAAGTCTGTAATCTTCAATTTATTGAGTCTAGGAGAATGTGTACGTTGAGTCGCACTGAGTCATCTCAACCCCTAGATCTCTCCAAAGCTCTACCATTCAAATAGACCAATTCCTGAACCAAGCCCAAGCTCCACAAAGCCCAAAAGTCCAATGGACCAATTCTGTCTTCTGGAGACAGAGTTCGGACCGAACTCTGCCTCCACACAGAGTTCGGGCCGAACTCTGTCCCCTGATTTCCAGCATCCTGATTTTTAGGGCCTGCTTGCTACAAGCTGTCCAACGTTCGAAAATTTGAATTCTTGGGACAGAATTCTGGCCGAATTCTGCCTTCCCAGAGTAGTATAAATAGAGCTTGAATTCTTTCATTTCAAACCATCTCTTACCTTCAAATATTCAAGCTTTCTAAGCTCTACTACTCAAAGCCTTATTCTTCCATATTTTCTAAGCCACAACTCTTCTTAGCCCAAGGTGCTCAGTGCGATATCAGCTAGAAGTTGTGTACAAGAGTGAAAGAAAAGTCACTTGGACAATTCCAAGTTTCGCCACCTGCGAATCTGTAAGAAGTTGACGTGCTCTCTGAAGAAAAAGCACGGGATGTAACTACTATTTCACAAATAGTGGATTTAATCCTGAGCTAGAGTTCTCAGGCCTGGACTAGTCCTCTATGAGGGAAACTAGGTTAAAACTGCTGTGTTTGCGTATGCTTTTCTGATCTTTATTTACTTCCGCATTTTTCTCTGATTTATTTACTATCTTGATAGTTGTTTTGTGGAGGTGATATAGAGTTAATTTTTATTTGGTGATTATCGACACAAACTCTATTCACCCCCCTCTAGAGTTGCCTACACGTTATTTCAACTCTTAGTGCCTTAGAGAGCCAATTTGAGGGCCCGGTCAGGAGAACCTAATAGTGGAGGAGTATGGTAGGGAGTTCTGTCGTCTGGTTAGATTTATGGAGGGGCTGAGTGAAACAGCGAAGGTAAAAAAGTTTTGCAAGGGCTTGATCAAGGAGGTCAAGTCATTGACAAAGAGTGACCCCGATACTACATTTGAGCAGATTTTGGCGGGCGCTATGGCAGCAGAGGACGACTTAGAGCTGAAGACCAAGAGGGGTTGAGATACTTTTGGAGCGGGTAGCAGTGTAGGCCTGGCTAAGAGGCCCCATATCCAGCATCAGCAGCAAAGGCTATTTTAGCATCAGCTTTAGGGTCAGGGCCGTGCGCCTTTCCAGCAGGCGCACCAGCAGCAGAGGCAAGGCCATCCGCAAGCACCGAGGCAGCAGCAGGCCATTAATTGCCCCTTCTGCAAGAGGCCAGGGCATGAATGAAACGACTGCAGGAAGAGATTGGACAAGTGCCTACTATGTGGATCAGCAGAGCATCAGCTAAGGGACTATCCCTTAGCCGTCGCTCGTATGGCTTAGGGTGGAGCTGTAGTTCAGGGATGAGGAGCTAGAGCACCGGCGGGCTAGCAGAAAAGACCACCACTTCAGACACAGCAGTAGAGATTTGCACAGCACAGTAGGCTAGAGGAGGTCAGCAGGGGCGAGCTTTCGCCATGGTAGTAGACGAGTCTGAACTAGTGGGTTATTTGATCGCAGGTTTCATCCTTCTTGATTCCATTCCAATATTTACTTTATTTGATTATGGGGCTTTCCATAGCTTTGTGTTTATATCTTTTGCTATTAGACACCATCTTGTATCTGAACCTTTGCCTAGAACTTGTCAGATTACGACTGGGGTGGTATCATCCTAGTCAGTGATGTTTGCAAGGATCGAGGAGTTATTTTGGGAGACCGAGAACTGGATATGTGGTTGCTCGTAACGCCACTTCCGAGTTATGATATTGTACTCGAAATAGGATTCGTTGAGTAGACACCATGCTAGTATAGATTGTTGTGGAGAGAGAGTGCTTTTCAGATCGCCAGGAGAGCCAGAGGTCGAGTTTGCCCAAGAAGAGACAGAGCAGAGCAGCAAAGTTTTCTGTGGAACCTTAGTAGAGGAGCTGAGTTTGCCACATCCATTGATAGCTGAGTTCATAGATGTTTTTTCGGAGGAGTTGCCAGGTTTTCCTCCGAACAGAGGTATTGAGTTCTCTATAGATTTGGTGCCAGACGCAGAGTCGATATCTCAGCACATCTAAAGAGTTAAGAATAGCGAGCTGGTAGAATTAAAGAAATAGGTGGATGAGTTGTAGAAAAAGGGCTTCATCCGATCTAAGTCTTCATCATGGGGTGCTCTGATGCTTTTTGTACCGAAGAAAAATGGGTCGGTATGCATGTATTAACTATAGGGCTGTCAACAACCTCACCATCAAGAACAAATGCCCATCATCGAGGATCGATGATCTTTTTGATCAGTTGAGCGGGACAGAGGTATTTTTCAATATTGATCTGAGGTCAGGCTATGACCAGGTGAAGGTGAAGAAGAAGGATATTCCGAAGATAGCATTTTGGACTCGGTATGGCCAGTTTGAGTTCATGGTTATGTCGTTTGGGTTGACCAATGCCCTGGCGGTATTCATGAACCTGATGAACAAGGTGTCCCATCAGTATCTAGACAAGTTTGTGGTGGTATTCATTGATAATATCTTGGTATATTCGAAGACCCCAGAGGAGCATGAGGAGAATCTGAGAGTGGTTCTGGAGACTTTCGGAAAAGAGAAGCATTATGGTAAGCTTTCGTAGTGTGAGTTTGTAAACTCATTATCCAAAAAAAAAATATTTTAATTATTTAAGCTAATTATTAATAATAAACATTCCATTTATGTACACATTTGATCATTCCATTACTTACCATGTTTTCCTATATCAAATATTTATGGTCCATTTAAAAATCCTTTCATATAATCAATATTGTCCTTAGCATTATTCCTCCATCAACTATGCACCCCCTCCTCTCTTTTATTCCATACTTGCAAAATTTTAGATTCCTTATAGCAAAAAAGAAAAAAAAAATATTCACTACGACAACATATATTAGTTAAAATATGATATGGCCAAAGCTAGCTAACTTTTGATATTGCCATTAGGGGTATGCATCGGTCGGTGGTCGACCTATTTGGTCGCAACCGAAGTCGAACCGAAGTTAATCGGTCTGAAAAATTTTACAGCCGAACCAAACTAACTGGTCGATTCGGTTTTGAAACCGACCGACTTGGTTCGGTTTGGCTCGGCTCGACTGGTCGGTTTGGAAATAGATAAGCAACAGTAAATGGCCCTGGTTGAACAAATATGAAGACATGGTCGGATTTTCTTGTACTGAATAATCAAGTTTCTTGCTTCAGAACATCTGATAAATTCAGTAAAATGATTATACTGTGATTTTTTTGACAAAAAAAGAATGGGTTCAAAATGATTCAAGCCATCTTGAAAAAAGAGTAGAAGAGAACGGGTTTTTTCAACTTATGGGAATGAAGCAGAAGGGAGAGTTTATGTTTCTGTTTACCTGCAAATGATATTTAGTATTTACATGAGATATAGAGAGCCCTATCACATTCACCAGCTATGATTCAAAATTTGCTCAAAATTGGTAGTACTAAAGAAATATTTGATGAAGTACAAATCAAAGGAAATAGAACTTACTGTCTCACCGAAGTTGGCCGGTCCCCTCCGCTCCCATCAGCCTCTTCGTTCTTGTTGGCCGGTCCCCTCCGCTTCCATCGGCCCCAGAGGGGTGTTGGGAATGATATTTAGTATTTACATGAGATATAGAGAGCCCTATCACATTCACCAGCTTCACATATTTCACTTAGCTTATCATATACTGCCTTTCTTGTTTTATAGATTTACGTGCACATATAGGATATTAGTTGGTTTCGTTGATTGTTTATTGGTCTTCCTAGTGTTCACCATGTCTTATGATAGAGTTGCCAGTTATGCCATATTTCCTTGATTGACTTGACCTGGTCGTGATTGATGGACTTGGACTTGTCTTGAGTATGACCTGACCTGACTTGTAACATTCTATAGATTGGGAGTATCTTTCATTGTACTACAGTCTATAGGATTTTACATGACTTTTATATTCCTTTAGGAGATGAGGTTGGTACTGGGATTGGCTACTTGACCATTCTCGATTGGAAGTATTTTGTATTATACTACAATTGAGATATACTATAGATTGGGAGTATCTTGCATTGTACTACAGTATATAGGAGTTATTCGATTGATTGTTAGCCAAGTCTAGTATTACATTTTCATATGACATGTCGTTTCTTAGACGTTCTTCTGGCACTGTTCTTATCTTCCATACATGTATTTAATGTCATATTAGTAGGCATATTTTATGTATCTTGTTAGTCCCCTGAGGACCTGATGATATCTTCAAGTAGTTGATTGTACAAAGTTAGTTAGTTGATCATGATGGTAGTTGATTACTTCAGATTCAGGTATCTTTTGTGATTACATATTTATATCCATTATTTGTACTCTGCTTGTTAGCCTAACTTTATAGACTCATGTTATTTCTTTAGAGTCTAATCGGACATATATGTTAGTGGGCTGCAGACCATGAACCATAATGTTCATTCTTGTCTTATATTCTTCTTGTGGATTGAGATATAGTTTAACTTACCATATTAGACATGATATCCTATTATGGATAGCGTATACGTATTCGAGTTGGGCTGGAGTCTACTTGATACGTAGCTGGCTTACGTACGCACTCGCATCCCAAAAAGGTGGGTGCAGATCGTGACAAAGTTCTTTCTTGATCGGGTTGAGTTTCTAGGTCATGTTGTGATCGAAGAGGGGATCTCAGTTGACTCGAAGAAGATTACGACAGTTGAGGCATGGACTGCTCTGAGTACAGTTGCAGAGGTCAGGAGTTTCCTGGGATTGGCAAGCTACTACAAAAGGTTTGTTCAGGATTTTTTCTGATTACAAAGCCGCTGACTAGGCCGACACAGAATGACATAGAGTTTGTCTGGTCAGAGGAGTGTCAGGTCTCCTTTGATGAGTTGAAAAGAGGTTGACGATAGCTCCAGTATTGACGTTGCCATCAGGGACAAGTGGTTTCACTATCTATAGTGACGCCTCAGGGAAGGGTCTGGATTGTGTCTTGCAAAAGAATATGAAGGTGATTGCCTATGCTTCCAGGCAGTTATGTCCGCATGAGAAGAACTACCCTATGTTTGCAAAAACAAAAATATGAAACTTTATTGATAGCAAACTTTGTAAAAGATTACAATTTGAATTCTGGGAATGGTACAACTTTAGGAATCCAATCTAGATGACGATTGCTTTATCCCTTGGACGATGTGAACTTTGAAGACGAAGCCTCTGAAGTTGAGAACAACTCTGGAACTGAAGGCAGAAAGCCTCGGAAGTCGAAGGCAAAAGCCTCGGAAGAATGCAGCAGCACTTGGGCAAGAACTCCTGAACTCTCTGATTTCTGATTTCTGATCTTGAACTCTTGATCCCCTTGAAATGAAGACTTGAAACTCTATTTATAGAGTTCTGGAAATAACTAACTTTCAGTTATTCTAGACTGCGCATGATGATTTGCGCAGCAATTGGTTTGCGCAGCACTGGACTGTGCAGGCAGTTGCTGGATCATGGGTTAGCTGTATGGGACACATGGCATTATTTGATTGAAATGCGCATGATCGTGCATAGACAGTTGCCACATAATGAGCAATTGATGGCATGAATGCCACATGTACTTTATCAGTTATGTTGGTAGAATACGCAACCTGAACTGCGCAGACATTAATTTGCGCAGACTCAGACTGCGCAGGAATGGATTGTGCTGCCAACTGTCAGCCGCCCTCGAGCACTGTACGGCACAATAAACGAACAGTCTCCTCGTTCTTCGTGCTGTCAGCTGTCAGAAAGATTTGATTTGATTTAGGTAATGATGACTTCTGCCACGTCAGCCTGCACAATTGGGAACGTGCGCAAACCAACGTGCGCAATTTGATTGCTGCGCAATCTGTTGTCTGTGCAACTCATCAAAATGATGTATATCTTAGTTTTTTGACTTTGTTGATTGATGCAACTTGATTTTTTAGGACCTACAAGACCCCCTTCAAAGTTTTCGAAAGTTGAATTATTTCAAAGTTTCGAAATACTTTGAATTATAAAATTTAAATCAAGTTGCGCATGATGGTGATCTGTCTGCGCAATCGAAGAGCCTCAATTTCAGGCACAATAAGAGGTAGCCGTTTCATAATTCGAAGACTATAAATAGTCTCTTCAAACTTAGAAATACTCTTTACTTGCATTCGTGCTTCTTGAGAGAAAAATACTTCGAGCTCTTTGTTTTCAGCCTTCTTCTCCGACGACCAATGGCTCCTCGACGCTCCTCCACCACCGCCGACAAGGGCAAAGCCCCGGCTGAGCCATCTAACAGAGTTGCACGACGAGCATCTCGACACGAATCCGTGCACCCCGCTCTGAGAGGTTGTTCAACCGATCAAAAACCCTTTTTAGGGTGATTCGACTTCCTTTAATCTTCGAAACTCATCTCTTTTTAGAGACGAGTTCATATTACGCCACCCTTTTTAGGGTTTTGGTTGCATCAACTGTCAGTCTTCATTTTTATGAAGGCTGCATTCCTGCGTAATCTGTTGAATTGTTCTGTCAAGAAGTCAGCACAATCGATTGATTTGCGCAGTTAATCAGCGCAAACTATTGCTTTGCGCATCCTATTATGATGCGCAACCTGATATTGTGCAAGTCATGTCAGCGCAATCTGAAGATTTTTGCGCACTCTAATATTTTGTGTTAAAACAGAGTTTTTGACTTGTACTAATCTTTATCTGTTTTTTTGATACAGTTGAGATCAATGAAGATCCAGATTATGAACATTTTGTAGGAACCCTCTCAGAGTCTGAATATAAAGAGGATCTGTCTCATGTTCACTATCCTCAGTACGATCTGCCGGCTTCCCGTCAGGCTATACTGATCTCCCAGGATAATGAGACTTTAATGTGTTTGATAAATGGACAGCCCCTAGAGTCAGCGGATGCTGTTATTCATAAGAAACCCTCATTCCTGTTTGGTGACGCCTTTGAGAAAGTCTCTCAGCCTAGGCCGAGGATGGAGGAGAGAATAGTTCACCAAGAAGATAGATCATTCTTCATACCAAGCATTGCTCGCTGCCTTTCTTTGTCGCGGTATGCTCATGCTAGCTACCCAAGGAAGATGGAGTAGAACATCACTCTTTTTCAGGATGCCCGTGCAGGGAAAATCTTCGTAAAGAAAGGGCCAAACAAGAAAGATATGTTTTATAGCTCTTCTGATAGATATAGCGTCCTGTTGAGAGGCTTGAGACCCGGCTGCATTCTACCAAAGAACTCCTCTATGCTGATGCCTGTCAGGACACCGATATTCGCAAATGAATTTGCGAAGGCTGAAGGAAAATATCCCGAACAAGACATCAGAATGACTGGATTGGTGAATCCAGATTACAAGCGATGGAACTACATTACGAATTGGATTCTGACAACATTTCAAGACAAACTCCAACAGATCAATCTGTATCAAGCAGAGCACGCCACTGTATACGGCTTTGCTCCCAACCCTCATATGTTTTTAGCCTTGGCTGAGAGGTACAACTATAGGACGGGGACCTTCATGACCCCAGGTGGAGAGATGGAGTTTGTACTCCACGAGATGAAGTATATCTCGTACTTGCCCATGGCAGATGCTCCGTATGAGGAGTTTGTACCGACAAATGATGAGCTGGACAAGCTTAGAAAAGAGAATACAGCAATGGTGGCAGTGTTCGATGAACTATTGTGCCATTACAAGATCTGCTCTCTATTTTATAAGAGTGCTACTGCCAACACTTGTTACTCTTCGAAGTGGTTACCATATCTGTTTCTCAACCACATAGAAGAGAAGAAGACCAAGGAGAATGACAAATGCTACCCTAACTTCTTCAAACCTTTGAGCAGCGCAAAGGTCATAAAGCTGATGGAACAGAGTGGTAACTTTGATAAACAAGTAAAAGATGATCATGAGTATCCTCCTTTGAAGACAGGGGATACTTTGGAGAGTTACTTAAGAATGGGCTATAGACCCATGTCAGAAGAAGCACAACTGGCAGGGTTCTTAACATACTGGCTTCGGAGGTTTGTGGTTCCCGGATCCAGTGCCGTGGATCGCTTCCACCGCGGCGTTCTGTTTGCTGCTGTCAAGTTAGTCTTCGGCTATAAGGTGGACTTATTATCAGCAATGACCTGCAAACTAAATGCCAATCTTCGTTTATACGTCGACCTGATGCTGAAGGCGAAATGAGAAAAAGAGTTCCCTCGCTTGAAACTGCCATATACATATTTATTTGGATGGTTGCTTCTTCATTATCCAACCTTAATGGACCTCGGCATGGGACCAGTTGATGGCAGTTTTCTTCGAAGGTATTCGCATGGAAAATGAAAATACACTTCTTTAAGCGAGTGTAGATATGCCTTGAATCTGAATAGAGGATGGAACTTCTGTTGTGCTCCTCTCCCTGCTGGGTACGATCAGATGCCCACAAATATGGTGGATTCGAAGATGCAGCCTCTGACCCGTGCAGCCTTCGAATGGTTGAAAACGATTCGACCATCTCATCTGGTCTACCGGTTCGAAGAAGAATGCTATTTAGAACCATATCTTCCCAGCCGATTTGCTCGGCAGTTTGGGTATGATCAGTTCCACGTAGGGAATGCAATTACTTGCCTCCAAGGCAAAGGTTATTTGATAGACGGGGCCAGAGCTTGGGCTTATTACAATGCTTGTGATACAAAAGCCACCTTTTCAATGCCAGGAAGGAGTACTCCCCAGGGTCCTCGGATGCTCTTCACATATTCAGTGTTTTACACATCCGTGAATACTTTTGCCGAGAATTTTAATCTCGCAGATAGTTTCGCTACTGCAACAAGATTGAGGAGAGGGAAAATTGCTTCATCGATCCCTGTAAATGATGAGGTGCATGAGCCAGCGGATGCACCTCTAGAAACTTTGAGGGATATTATGTTCCCTCAAGAGGTAAATGCACCATTGCGTGTTTCTCTGAAAGTGGGTAGATCTCCCGTAAAGAAAAGAAGAAGAGAGGAGCCTCCTGCTCCAGTAGCAAAGAAGAAATTGATCCTAGATCATTCTTCTGAAAAGGTCACTACAAGATCCCAATCTCGGCAATTGGCCGAGACACATCAAGAGACTGCTACTACACCAACTTCTGTGCAAAAACAAGCAGAACCAGTAAATGTAGAGAGTCCTGCCAGACCTCTACACAGAAAGAAGAGGGTGGTCACCAGAAGAATTTTAGCAGAATCTTCTTCCAGACAAATCCTGACTTCAGTAGATGCTGCAGCAGGATTTATAATGTCATCTCCCACACCTGTTTCTGAATCTGGGAGCAAAACTCTTGAAGAAACTGAACAGAAGGGAGATCTTGTCCCAAGAACTGAGGTTGAAGAGTCTAGAGAGAACATCACAGAGGAAGAACAAAATGTTGTAAAACCTCTTTCACCTGTTGCAGAGGCAACTCAACCTCCTCTTACTCCTAGGACTCTTCGTGAAGAAGAAGATCGTGAAATGATCGCAGCTTTAGAAGATTGCAATTATAGCCTGCAGGATGATCAGACTGCAACTAACAGTGGAAATGCAGCAGCAGAAGAAGAAGAAGACGAGGAGAGCTCTTCGTCTGAAAATGTTGATAAATATATACAGATCCTGAAAGGAATAATGAAGAACATATATCTCTTGATACAGCCGATGATACTTTAGATCCTAAAAAGGATATTGAAGTGGAGGCGTCTGCAGAAAAAGTTATTGATACTTTAAATATTGATAAAGATGTTGAGATCGAAAGATCTCCTGAAGAAGCAGCCGATGAAGGTATTCTGAAAGAAAATCCCGCCACCGACCCTCAAGGTATAAAACGAGATCTAGCAATCTTCTCTTTTAAAATAGACTGATAACTAATATCTTCATTTGTAATTCTTGCAGATCTTGAGACTCTGCTAACACCTCCGACGGACCTGGCTATGATGCCCATACCAACGGTAGTTGTTAGTAGTAGTCATCACTTATCTTGCGGTTCTGAAGCGGGCAGCAGCCAGGCTGTCGCAGCTGAGGCTACTTCCGTCCAACGGGAGTTCATTCCAGCAGGAAATGCACTTGTTGTTAGATCGAACCAAGGTAAGATTGCTCTTATTTGATCTTCTTGTTCATCGGCAAACAATTAATAAAATAACAAATTTTACTATTGCAGAGGATCAAACAGGAGGAGCTACTAGCTCTACTCTGGCTCCTTTATTTAAAGAGCCTGTTGTCCAGCCACAAAGGGTCGAACAACCTGCTGCCTCATCCTCAACAGGAGTAGCAGCGACTCCTGGAACTCTGGCCATTAATCAACAAGTTGTCCAGTCATTCACCAGATGTTTCTTCGAGTCACTGGGATCTCTTGTTCATAAAATGATAGAGAAAGAAGGAGCTGATTTCATTATGGTTAGGAAGCCAACTTCTTTCTTAATAAGAGCCATAAGGGAGCAAGGGGACGAAGCTCAGGCCACTCTCCTTGAACACATATTGAACGAATTAGAAATCTCCATCAAGAAATATAAGGAGCTCACGAAGAAGGATATAGACTCTTTAGTACAGGCTGAATTTGAGCGACTGGCTCAAGCCGCTGATATAGAAAGGGTAAACCTTCAAAATCTTTTAGAGGCTTATTCTGCAAAATCAGTTGAATACAACTCTAAGATAGAATCAGTTACTTTAATGGCTGAAAGCAAAGGACGGAGACTTGCTGAGCTAAAAGCAGAAATTACTCACCTCCAGCAAGAGTTTGAAGAGGAAACTGTTAATCACCAATTGGTGATTGAACAATTCAATGCCTTAATTCAAGAGAGGAATGAGTACGAGACTACCCATGGTGCAGAAATCACCCGCCGGACAGTGGACATGCCCATTTTTGATGAAGAAAGCGGGATGGAAGAAGCAAGAAGGATAGTAGCATCAACTCATGAAGAAGAGCTGCAGACATTGAAGCAGCAAATTGACAATCTGATTACCCCTCCTTCTTAATTAGAACTTTTTTGTATTTTTGTGCTTGTTGCTGTAGATGCGTTTCTGTAATGCCTCATATTTTGATATAAAAGACATTTTGTTGTGGCTCCATTATTTATTGCATATCTTATTCAGATATAAATAATAGATAGATATGATATATTTATTATCTCAATTTGACAACTTAATCGAAAACGACAAGTTGCTGATGTGGAAAATGAACGATGATGAATCGTCAATGTATGTGAAATGAATGAACGGGAAGACCGTCAAGTGTTGATGAACGAACGGGTGAACTGTCAAATGATGATGAACGAACGGGTTAACCGTCAAATGATGATGAATGAACGGATAAACCGTCGGGTATTAATGAACGGACGAACCGTCGGATGAATGTGATAAATGAACGGATGAACCGTCGGGTATTAATGAACGGACGAACCGTCGGATGAATGTGATAAATGAACGGATGAACCGTCGGGCATTAATGAACGGACGAACCGTCGGATGAATGTGTTGCTTCATTTGTTGAGGAACTTCTACCTATAAATATAGCAGAAATCTGACAGGAACGAACACTTCTACTCTTCAACATAAAAATGTCTTCTGGAGAAGCATCTAAGAAGGCTGAGATTGCTCCGAAAGTTCAGAAGGGCACTAAAGAATGCCCTGCCAATCCAGTTCAGCCGAAGGAGGCAGAAGCAGGCGAAGGTTCGTCTGTACCGCAGCCACCGCGGGACATTCTGGACTTCCTGCTCGAACCAGGAAGGACTGAAGAAGAAGAAGCCATGAGGATAGCCGCCTGCAAGTTTCTCGTGGGATCCAGCAAGGAGGTTCTCGGCTCTTTTACCGACCGCATTTTTGAGAAGGACGGCAGTGGCCCTCATCCCAATATAGAAAAAGATGATAGTGACCTTTAATATTATGTACTATCATATAATAAAATAAAATTTGAATTTTATTTATGAACTTGGCTCTGTCTGATGATTTACAAGCATTTACATTTATACATAATACTTCTTAAGGAACTTGCCATTGATAGGCATCATAGCAACTCAACCATCAAGCTCCGAAAGTTGATAAGCTCCATTTGAGAAGACTTTGCTTACAACATAGGGATCTTTCCACTTCGCATCGAATTTCCCTTTGCTCATATGAGTCATAGTCATAGGACGTCTGACCGTTAGAACAAGTTCTCCTTGCTGAAATGTTCTGATTTTAACTTTGCGGTTGAAAGTCTTTGAGATGCGGGCTTGGTATAACTCAATGTGCTGTTGAGCCATTAATCGCTTCTCATCCAATGCCTCCAATTCTTGAAGTCGAAGAAGATCGTTATTCTCCGTAGTGAGCTCATTAGCAATATAAATCCTTAAAGAAGGAATTTGCAGCTCCAAAGGAAGGGCAGCTTCACAGCCATACACCAAAGAGAAAGGTGTAAAGCCTGTGGGATTGCGGACCGTAGTTCGGTAGGCCCAAAGACATTCGCCAAGTTTCTCGCTCCAATTCCGTTTGTTAGTGGATACAAACTTCTTAAGGAGTTTAATGATGGTTTTGTTAAAGGCTTCAGCTAAACCATTAGCAGCAGGATTGTATGCTGTTGAGGCGACATTGTCAATCCAATGATCATCGCAGAATCTGGTAAATTTTTGGCTGATGAATTGAGGTCCATTGTCATGGATGATTCTTCGAGGTACACCAAATCTATAGATAACGTGGTGTTTAACGAAGTTGATGACACTACTAGTCTTGACTTCAGCCAGAGGTATAGCTTCAGCCCACTTGGAGAAGTAGTCAGTTATCGCCAATATGAACCGATGTCCTCTAGAAGAAGGAGGATTGATAGGACCTATGACATCCATGCCCCAAGCTTCAAAAGGCCAGGAAGCAGCAGTCGGGTGTAAAAATTCTGATGGTTGATGAATGAAGTCTGCATGGATTTGACAAGCTCGACATTTCCTTGCATATTCGATGGCATCAGATACCATAGAGGGCCAGTAGTTCCCCATTCGTCGGATGCGATCCTGTAACTTCGGACCAGGTTGATGTGCTTCACAGACACCGTCGTGAGCTTCACGTAACACTTGTTTTGCTTCATCACCAGCGAGACAGCGTAGGAGAAGACCGTCATAAGTTCGTCGATAGAGGGTTTTGGTTGTTTGATTGTAGTAGAATCGGAGAGATCGTCGACGAATACTTGTGGCCTCTTTAGGATCTTCGGGAAGTATGTCATGAACTACGAAATCAATGAAAGGAGTTCTCCAATCTTCATCGATAACGTTGACTTCAGCGAGATTACTGAATTCAATGTTACGATTGTTTTCAATACAGAACAGTTCTCGGTTGGAGATAACCACCACCTGCTGTCTCTTGATAGGGATGGCTAAGACAGCTGCAAGATTGGCTAAAGCATCTGCTTCAGTATTGCAAGCTCGCCGAACATAGTCGATGAAGAAAGCTTTGAATGATATAGCTATATTGATCACCGCTTCGTGATAAGGCATTAGATCTTAATGACGGACCTCATAGGTTCCTCTAACCTGATTAACAACCAGCTTAGAATCACCATAGACTTCGAGATTTTCAACATTCAGTTGTTTGGCTAACTGAAGGCCGATGAGTAGAGCATTGTACTCCGCTACATTATTGGAGCAAGGTTCATCTAGAGAATAGGCTCTTTGAATAGTTGATCCATCTGGGAAAACGAGGACCACTCCAACACCTGCCACAATAGCACCATTTGGTCCGATCCTTGATGCACCATCAAAGAATAGAAGCCATGTTAGAAACTCTTCAGAGATCATGTTGACTTCCAACGTCTCATCTGGAATTTCGTCATATAGCTTGGATGTTTCTGGTACAGGATGAGCCGCTAAGAAGTCTGCCAGTCCTTGACCTTTGACAGACTTTTGAGGAACATATACCATGTCATATTGAGCTAGCAAGATTGCCCATATGGCTAGCCAAGAATTAAGTGTACTTGGCTTCTTCATCAATACCCGAAGAGGATTAACTCGGGATATGACATGAATAGTTTGGCCAATGATGTAATGCCTCGTCTTCTGCACAGCAAACATGAGAGCCAAGCATTCTTTTTCGACCGGACTATAACGGTGTTCAGCACCAATCATAGTACGGCTAAGATAATAGATAGCCTGTTCGTGGCCTTCTTTGTTCTTTTGGGCAAGTAAAGCACCCAATGAATGGTCCATAGCGCGGACATACATTAAGAATGGAATCCCTGAGATTGGTGGCACCAAAACAGGTGGGTTCATAAGATATCTTTTGATGTCGTCGAATGCTTGTTGACATTCTTCAGTCCAAATAAAAGATACACCCTTCTTCATTAGTTGAGTGAATGGTCTACAGCGTCCAGACAAGTTCGAAATGAATCGCCTGATGTACGCAAGTCGGCCTTGGAATCCTCGTAGCTCTTTTAGGTTGCGTGGAGGACGCATCTCTTGAATGGCTTTGATCTTTTCGGGATCCACGTGTATACCCTTAGAGGTAATGACGAAGCCGAGAAATTTGCCACTAGAGACACCCAAGAATGACTTGGTGGGATTCATTTTGAGTTGATGTTGGCGCATGAGATTGAAGATAGTTCTCAAGTCTTGGATGTGATCTTCCTTCAGACGACTTTTGACAGCGATGTCGTCAACGTAGCATTCGACAGTTTTACGAAGATGTTCTCTGAAAATGGTACTCATGGCTCGTTGGTAAGTTGCACCAGCGTTCTTGAGACCAAATGGCATCACTGTGTAGCAATAGACTCCCCAAGGAGTACGGAAAGATGTATGTTTTTTATCTTCGGGATTCATCTTGATCTGATTATATCCAGAGAATCCATCCATAAAAGATATTCGCTCGAACCCACAAGTATTGTCAATCATGACATCTGTGATAGGAAGAGGAAACTCATCTTTCGGACATGCTTCATTAAGATCTCGAAAATCAATGCAGACTCGGACTTTGCCAGTTTTCTTCAGAACTGGAACAACATTGGCTACCCAATCAGGATGTTGTTCTTCTCGAATAAAGCCACAAGCTATAAGCTTCTTAACTTTATCATCAATAGCGTCCATCATTTCAGACTTAAATCGTCGTTGCTGCTGTTTGACTGGTTTAGCATTAGGAAGAATATTTAGTTTATGAGTAGCAATCTTGGGATCTAAACCTGGCATGTCCTCATAACTCCAAGCAAAGACGTCAATGTATTCTTTAATGAGAAGAATCAACTCTTGCTTATCTGCTTCTGGAAGATTCTTGCTAATAAAGATTGGACGAGGTGACTCGCTTTCTCCTACATCAATTTGAATTAGTTGATCTTCAGTAGAAGGTTCTCTTTGTTCAAATCAGAGTACCCATTGATTATCCATCTGTTGAGCCCAAGCATCTGCTTCAGGACTTTCTTCAATATCTTCTTCATATCCCTCTGGAAGTTCAGCGGAAACCATGTTAGAAGATACGATTATACGATGGACTTCATCGATGCTAGTATCAGAATCCCATGATCTGGAATCAGAAGAATTCGAACGTTCTTCACTATCAGAGTCAGAAATTGCTGGGGATAACATTGGAGGAGAAGCGTATCCGAGACCTCTTTTGGCCTTGCTGTAATATATTTCTGACTTTCCTTTTGGAACAGCTGTACGAATGGGAGTTCGTCTACCTTTACCATAGTTAAGGCCGCTTTTGAAGTCGAAACCTATTTTTCGGACGATGTCTTTTGATTGTTGACTGTAACGACGAAATTGAAGAGGTCCTGTGTCGTTAACCTTGCTATCATCCGTATAGCTAAACTTTTGTTCCGGTCTTTTACTATAAAGTATTGGACGTTCACCTTTCTTGCGAGCAGGAACAATACGATATGAGTCTTTTGAGTGTTCACACAAAACTTCTGTTTGAAGAGATTGTACAACTCCCATTGTAAATGACTGAAAGCTATCTAACATATCCAAATAGTATTTAGTATGATAAATAACATCAGTATACTGAAAAGTAGATGCTTTTTCATTGATATTTACATCTGTATTTACAATAGGACCTTTAGCCTTAACAGGCTTGGTCAGATTGATTACAAGAGGGGGAGAAGAAGAACGTGGAGGAGGCTTGTTACGACGGAGGTCGATAACAAGTGGCTCAGAGGAGGTGAGCTCCCTTTTTTCTTTGTTGCGAGTTAAATCAACAACAAATGGCTCAGGAGAAATGAGCTACTTTTTGTCCTTGTTACGACGTAAATCAATAACAAGTGGCTCAGAAGAGGTGAGCTGTTTTTTGTGTTGATCAGCATCAACTAATTTTTCCTGAACCGGCAAGTGAATAGTCAGTGGTTTAGAAGACTGAGGATGAGAAACACGCCCTTTGACAGGTATGATGAGAGTGTCATTGGGCACTGCTTTTTGATCTTCTTCAGTATCCATGGCTAATACCACTTTCATAAATTCCTCTTTGTACATACGAGCATCGTTGTAATATGCTTCAACGCCCTTGAAAGGATAGAGGTCCGCAACTTCCTTGTGAACTTGTCCTTTGTCATCAACATATTTAAAGCATTGATGAAGAGTTGAGGGAACAACATTGTGTTCATGGAGGAATGGTCTTCCCAGAAGAGCGTTGTAAGAACAACCATAATTGTCAATGATATAAAAGGTCACCTTTGTGCGAAGATTGCCTATTTGAAGTTTTAGGCGGATCTTGCCCAAAGGTTCACTTTTTCCTTGATTAGATCCCAAGATAGTAGTGATTGTGCTCGAAAGACTATGCACTGGTATCTTCAATGCATCTAACATAGTCTTTGGCATAATGCTAAGTGCAGACCCTGGATCTATCAGGATACGATCGACCTTCATCGAATCAACATATCCTGTATAATAAAGAGGGCGATCATGTTTATTATCTTCCAGTAGCATATCATCCTGAGTGAAAGTAATGTTTGGGATCAACTCCAAAACACTAAGACAGTGATGGCAAGAGACAGGTTCTGATTCTGGCTTCTTGAGAAGAGTTAGGCAAGTTTCAACCTGCATCAGAGCTTCACTCAATGTTTCTCGAGTCTCTTTAGAAAGACGCAAGAGCTCAAAGATTGATAGTTTAGCCGGTGTATTGGCCAATTGAGCCAATATCTCAAAGTTGTATGGCTTTTCAAGTCCTGTAGGAGATGACTTCTTCAGGGGCTTATCAAAGCGAACTTGTTGCTTGCCTTTGTCAGCCGTCGTTGGCTTGGAAGGAATTGATACTACAACTGGTGAAGATGTAGAAGAGATCTCTTCAGTGGAAGCAGGTTGTGCCGGAGCAGGTTCAGAAGAAAAAACAGGATCCTTTTGACCTTCAGAATGATCTTTCAAATAGGCTTTCCCTGATCTGGTGCCTAACAGAATCTCCTCGTCAACTATGGGATCAAAAGACACCATGTTGCAAATCTTGGTTTTGTCTTTAGAACGTGCTTTCTTCTTGGAAGAAGAGGGCACCTCAAATTCCGGAGCAAGATCGGGATGGATCCACATAACTTCACCGTTGTCAAGAGACAAGGGAACAAGACCTTCATTTGGTGGAAGTGGGAGATTCTCAATCTCAAGAGTTGCTTTAGGAATTGGAATGACACCGTGCTGTACCATCTGCGGAGGGAAGTCCCCAAACTGGACTGAAACCATGTTCGCAGTCACAGTCTTCTCATCTTGTTGCAGAGTGACTACACCATCATTGACAAGCTCCTGAATTTTGCCTTTGAGTACATAGCATGCTCGAGTAGGATGTCCAATAAACCTGTGATAGACACAATATTTAGGATGATCCATCTTACCGACTTCATCAGGTTTCTTTGGGTCAGGGAGTTGAATTTTGTTGCTTTTGAGTAAACACTCAAAGATGCTTGCAGTGTCATTCTCGTCAAAGGAATATTCCACTTTTGGACGAGGTTCCCTCGGTGGAGGTGCAGAAGGAGTAGGAGTGGATGTAGGTGGAGCCACGTTGACAGCCAAAGATTCTTTGTTTTTGTTCAAATTAATGTTCAATGTTTCTTTTGCTTTACGATTGTTTTGACGATTGTTACCACCTGAATTCTGATGCTCATCTCGATCAGGGTTAGACATTTGTACCCCCAATTGTTTGAACTTGTCGGCACTCACTTCAGCAGCTTTGGCGTTGACAATGAATGAGGGCCAATCTTGGAATTGGGTGGATTCCGTCCACATACTGATAATAGGCAAAAGATTTGCCTTACAAGTATCAATAGTGACAGCAGCTGGAGTTCCTGGAGGCATTTTCAAAGCTTCACGGCGGAACCGTTCGATAAAACTCTCAGCAGTTTCATTATGTTTCTGTTTGATTTTGTTGAGAGCTGACATCGTCATATCATTGAATCCTTCGTAGAACCATTCCAGAAAGATTTGTTTGAGACCTGAAAAAGAAGTAATGCAACCATCGGGCAAACTTCTATACCAGTCGTATGCTACGCCGGCTAAACAACCGACGAACACTCTGGTAAGAAGAGCGTCATTTGGCTGGAGTTGAACGGTCATTACCTCAAAATGATTGATGAATTGACTAGGGGAAGTACTGCCATCGAACAAAGAGATTGTTGGGATTTTGTATTTCGGTGGAAACGGGACTTCCTTCCATTCAACTGGATAGGGCTGCTTGATTCCTAATCTTTGTAAGTTGTCTTTCTCTTTAAATGCTTCGAACTAAGTTCGTAAGAGTTTAACAGCTTCGTTGGCGTCTTCTGATGATGAAGAAGGAGCGGGTTGAGTTGTAGCGGTAGGAAGAGGAACAGCATTGTAAGCACTACCCCCAGTTCCTGATTGACTTGGTGTAGTTTGAACTTGTACATGAGGTATTTGAGTAGGTGCTACCCCCAATCCAGCATTAACAGGCACTGATGATGCTATGATTTCAGGATTTGCAGGTATTACGGTACGTGGTGTAGCATGTTGTGCTATAATGATAGAATGCATACTAGCAACCATTTCAGCCATGGTTTTTAGTTTGTCTTCGAGTGCAGCGATTCGTTGTTCTTGATTTGCAGAAGTTGAAGCATCTGGATCATCAGTGACAACATAAGCTGTCACTTCTCTTGGTACAGTGGAAGACACTGTCTGTTCAGAGCTTTCGCTATATGCATCATAATCTGAGGAAGAATAACCTTAAGGGTTTTGAGGAAGATTCCTTTAACCGATTGTATTTCGGCTTTGAGAATGGGTATATCGAAATACTCCTTCAGATGATTCTTGGAGTAAGTCTAAATACCGTTGGCTTGGTTTACGGAGTCTACCGTGCTTAGAGCATCTTTTACCCCCGGTGTCTCGGGAAGTCATGTTAACAGAAGCATACAAGACTTCGTCTTCATCTGACATAGGTTCAGTTTTAGCAAATGTCAAACGATCGAAGACAGATCGTTTTGTTGTTTGACAACAACATTAGATGATGACTTTGTGATTGCAATGATGATCAGATGGTTGAGGTGGAGGTGTTGAAATATTGTCCCATTTTTGTCTTAGATGTTCTCGAAGATCAGCAACAGGATGAAGAAAGCTTTGAGGGATTTGTTCTTTGATAACATTCGGAACATGATTCCGATTCTTCAAATGTTTAGTCCCTTGAGTATACAGGGAAGTGCTCACTTCATTGGCATAAGTGTCAGGATTTTTGACCTTGGAGATTTGTTTCTGATGATGTTTGATCTTCGGCATTGGCTGTTTGTGTTTCACCGAAGTGGGTCGGTTGAGATAAGTTCTGAGATCGGCAAATTCACCCCCAAGGGTTTCTGTTTGAGACACTAACAGTTTTCCCTATCTGGAACGAGAAATTTTGAGAGTTGGGAGGTCCTGGAATTCTGCTATTGGAGTAGGCAGAATACCTCTTTGGTCAGTATAAATGCTCTTGTTTGAAAAAGTTCTAGTACTGATTGGTGCAAAGGCACATTCATATTGATCTTCTTCAGTAAAGACTGAAGAAGATTGAGAAAAGACCAAAGGGCCTTTTCCTTTGTTTTGTGATGAAGGGTTAGCTAAAGAGCGTTTCCCTCTGTTGTCTTCCAAGTCATGGGACAAGAAAGTTTGAGAAAAGACCAACGGGCCTTTCCTTTTGTTTTGAAGAGAAAGAGGAATAGCCAAAGTACTACCCCCAGTGAATTGCGCAGGAGCAATAGGGTGTTTGGGAAGAGGAGTAGAATCTCTTTCTTTGAGTTTAGCCAAAAGGCTGTCACTTTTGGATTGCGCAGGCTTAGTTTGCGCATGGGTGGAAGGTGCACTGTTCACTTGCGCATTAGAAGCTTTGGTAGGAAGTACACTGATTCTAACCACAGAAGCTGTGGTTTGTGCATCAGGAGTTCTTGCTTTAGAGTGCTTGGGAGGTACTTTAGTTACTGAAGTATTAGTTTGCGCAGGAAAAGCTACTGCTAATTGTGCCAGAGTCATAGGAGTTTTATATTTTGACAAGGCAGCATATGAAGTAGCCTGTGTAACAGTTGCAACAGACTGTGCAACATTGACTGCAACAGATTGTACAGCATTGACTGCAACAGATTGTGCAGCAGTTGTTGAGACAGACTGTGCAGCAGTTGGCACAGCAGTTTGTGCAGCAGTTGGCACAGCATCCTTGATGGCAAAACTGCCAGATTGTGCAGCAGTCTTGGAGACCCAAACTGAGTGCACTTTGCTCTTGGCAGAAGTGGCTGTGGTACGGGGAGTGGTCTTGGAGTTGAGCATCGCCTCGTAGGCTGTCTGGTTGACTTTAACAACCAGCGTCTTCTGCGTCTTTCCGATAGACGCTACGTCACATTGAGTTGCTACTTCCTCGTCGGAGGAGAAAGTTTTCCCCAGCAGAGTCGCCATTTTGTTTGCAAAAACAAAAGTATAAAACTTTATTGATAGCAAACTTTGTAAAAGATTACAATTTGAATTCTGGGAATGGTACAACTTTAGGAATCCAATCTAGATGACGATTGCTTTATCCCTTGGACGATGTGAACTTTGAAGACGAAGCCTCTGAAGTTGAGAACAACTCTGGAACTGAAGGCAGAAAGCCTCGGAAGTCGAAGGCAAAAGCCTCGAAAGAATGCAGCAGCACTTGGGCAAGAACTCCTGAACTCTCTGATTTCTGATTTCTGATCTTGAACTCTTGATCCCCTTGAAATGAAGACTTGAAACTCTATTTATAGAGTTCTGAAAATAACTAACTTTCAGTTATTCTGGACTGCGCATGATGATTTGTGCAGCAATTGGTTTGTACAGCACTGGACTGCGCAGGCAGTTGCTGGATCATGGGTTAACTGTATGGGACATATGGCATTATTTGATTGAAATGCGCATGATCGTGCATAGACAGTTGCCACATAATGAGCAATTGATGGCTTGAATGCCACATATTCTTTATCAGTTATGTTGGTAGAATACGCAACCTGAACTACGCAGACTTTAATTTGCGCAGACTCAGACTGCGCAGGAATGGATTGCGTCATCATGGATTACGCTGCCAACTGTCAGCCGCCCTCGAGCACTGTGCGGCATAATAAATGAACAGTCTCCTCGTTCTTCGTGCTGTCAGCTGTCAGAAAGATTTGATTTAGGTAATGATGACTTCTGCCATGTCAGCCTGCGCAATTGGAAACGTACGCAAACCAACGTGCGCAATTTGATTGCTGTGCAATCTGTTGTCTGCACAACTCATCAAAATAATGTATATCTTGGTTTTTTGACTTTGTTGATTGATGCAACTTGATTTTTTAGGACCTACACCCTACCCACAACTTGGAGTTGGCAGCGGTCATCTTCGCTCTTAAGTTATGGAATTATATGGAGAGCGTGTAGAGATCTTTACGGACCCTAAAAGCTTGAAATATGTGTTTACCCAAAAAGAGCTGAACATGATGTCACGACCAGCTCCCAATTTTGGGATACGAGTACGTGGCCAAGTCCAGCCTACGCCGCAGCATCGGCGGTAGTACGTTGTCTATGATAACAATGGTCCACAACAAGCACAACACGCTTATATATCATCCACAACTAAGCCAACAAAAATCACTAAAATATCCAATAGTCTCAATATTATAAATATGAAAATCCACTACAACTCAGAAAGTCTCGGGAACAAACCCGGATAGCAGAAAATAAAATAGGCAACTAAACTCCATAACTATAACTACTAACTAATGCGAATCCATAAGGAAGAAAATATGCTAATTCACATCAGTGCTGGAACCGGGTACGCCAGTGACATCAGTGTCTCCAACATACTCACCGTAGACCTCGGGGCAAATCTCTTCGTCTAAAGCTGAAAAATAGTTATCCAGTCAGGATTGGAGAAAGATCACCATAACACTACATTACACAATATAGTATACAAGCATGAAGGAAAGATAAAAGGAATTTAACTGAAGATAAGTATAGGCAAGACATTGTATGATAAGAAAGTACCTTTGAGACGTGATAACAATATGAAGGTAGACTTTGACATACCACTAAGATATGATGACAATAAGAAGGTAAACTTGACGAAAGAAGAACAATAGACGACATGGCAACAATAATAAAGTCACGTATACTGTGTGTTTTAGAATACCAACTTTCAGCATGTAGACGGCTTGGGATATCTGTCAGTCATACGTGTGGTGCATGACTGATATTATGCAATCAATGTATAGGGGGTCTGTATTCAATTCGTTGACCACATGCTTACTTGTTGTATTCCCCCGCCCGACTCACTCACAATACATGTCCACTATGATAAACATTAGCAATACGATAAACTGTAAACAATAGAAAACAATGAGTAAAAGATGAACATGTATATATCCTAACGATTCTAACTCTCGTGCACAATATTAATCATGAGCAATGACAATCATGAACCAAAAGGAAGTAATAGTGAAAAGACGACACGAAGATACATGCAGCATAAAATAAAGGAAACATAGGTCATAGTGATACTTGCCTGCTCCGATAGATAATAAATTCACAAGTCAAGACGTCGTAGTCCGATCTACCCCGTCACATAAAAACCACAAGTTAGATCAACGATTCCCACTCTAAAAATCCTAGAAAGTGGCTAATGGGTTAAGTCAATTAATACTATTCTAATTCTGGACTAAACCATCTAAAATCCTATTTTAATCTATTTAATTCTGAAATAACAATCTACACACAAATATTTGGCCAAGAAAATACACGGTTCCAAAATCGGGACTCGTAGCACGCAAACCGAGACATATTGTTGACTTACTAGTCAAACATTATGAATTCAAGTTTGAGTGTGCGACATAATAGATTTCAGCGCCATGAGTGCACCGGAATCGACCGTGCCACAAAATCACGATTTGGTCAAAAGTTATCGCCATTATGGCTAACCATGACCAAATCGATGAACCGTTGACCAAATCTGACTTCTATGAATAAAATAAAATACTAGATGAAACTCTGAATTTCTGGAAAAATTATATGTTTTAGGGCTCGGTGTCAGCTTTCCAAAACTTCAAACGGATCGCGAAACGGAGTTCGGAATTGCTCGGAATCTCGAAAACCGTGCGACGTGTTGATTTTTGGACAACCGACACTCAAATAATTCTTCAGAAATTCGAGATCAAAATACCAGAAAACAAAATATATATTCGGAAACCTAACCTCAATATGCCTCTAACAAAAAAAACGGCGCGCAAAAAGGATGTCTAGATCAACGGCAATCGCTCCGCGAAGTCGAAGAATCCCTATTGAACTTCCTCTCAAAAAGCTGCAGATAAAATAGGGTTTCGGAAAAACTAAACAACTATTAATATATATATATATATATATATATATATATATATATATATATATATATATATATATATATATATATATATATATACAGTCGGCGGCTGGCTTTGAGCGGCTGGGCCGGGACACGTGGCAGGATCCTGCCTGCCCCGCCCAGATCCAATGGATAGGAAGTAAGCCGGCTAGCGGCTGGCTAATCCGACTCGGACTCGGATTAAATGTGGCTCAGAGACCGGCTATCCGCCCCCCCTCTCACGGACACGTGGGCCCGCCCACACTGCTTCAGTGGCTGACGGGTGGGCCCCCCTGGCTGACTGTGTATATATATTTAGAAATAGGTTTTTAAATTACAGAAAATTAAATAAAAATTCAAGAAAATTCCTAAAAATTCCAAATAAATCCCAGAAAATTCCTAAAAATTCCTAGAAAAATCTAGAAAATATTTTAGGGGTTCTAGAGCCCAAATAAATTATTTGAACTCAAATATACCCTCGGGTGCTCTCACAAAAATTCCTAGAAGCCTAAGAAAATAATGAAACCCCATATAAAAATTATCCAAAAATCTTCATAAAATCCCAAAAATTCTAAAATGGTGAAATAATATTCTAGGGACTATCTAGAGGCCCCAGAGGCTATATACAACCTAATATCCTTATATCTAACTTATAGACTTAGGTCAAAAATCTTACGATCCCACATCAACGTCCTAGCTAATAATTGATTCTATCTAAAATAAAAATAAAAAAAAATCTCCAAACTAGAAAATAAATTTTTGGAACCCAAATGCTACACATGAGGCAAAGAAGATGGTTGGAGTTGATAAAGGACTTCGACATCTCGTTGTAATACCATCCAGGGAAGGCCAACGTGGTTGTCGATGCCTTGAACAGGTATCCGGTAGCTATGTGCTTGACGGCAAACTATCATTTGCTAGCAGATCTTGAGAGCTTGGGATCGAGGTGATAGTACCTGGAGTATAGATACAGATGTAGGGGCTACAAATTTAGTCGAACTTGATGGAAAGAATCAAGTTGACTCAGTTCCAGGATGTAGCTCTGCGGAGTATCAAAGAGCAGGTTCCGACAAGACTTCTGGATGAGTTTATTATTACAGAGGATGGAACGTTGAGGCACAGTTCCAGACTGTGTGTTCCTAGCAGGGAACTTTGGGAGCAGGTGATATAGGAGACACATCGCTCTCAGTATTCTACATCCAGGTGCCAACAAAATGTATAGAGACCTGAGAGAGCATGTTTGGTTATGTGGTATGAAGCGAGAGGTAGCACGTTTTGTAGCCAGATACTTGGTTTGCCAGCAAACAAACATAAAAGACAAAGGCCAGGAGGATTGTTTCAGCTATTGTCTATTCCAGAGTAGAAATGGGAGCACATCACTATAGTTTTTGTGTCAGGATTGCCACGTACACCAGGAGGGAAAGACACGATTTGGGTACGTCATCGTTGACAGGTCGACCAAATTAGCCCATTTCTTGCCATTTATGGTGGGTTTGTCTACAGAGAGGCTAGCAGATATGTACGTGAGGTAGATAGTCAGACTGCATGGAGTTTTCGTGAGGATAGGGATAGTTGCTTCACCTTCCATTTCAGACAGAGTCTGCAGGTTAGTTTGGGCACTCAGCTCAAGTTCAGTACCACTTACCACCCTCAGGCAGACGGGCAATCGGAGAGGACTATTCAGATTCTCGAGGATATGTTATGCACCAGTATTTTCAATTTTGGAGGCTCCTGGGAGGATCATTTATACTTGGTTGAGTTTGCCTACAACAACAACTTTTAGGCCAGCATTGAGATGTCACCATTCGAGGCGTTGTACGGACGGAGATGTCGTACTCCCTTGTCTTAGGATGACGTTCGAGAAAGAGCGTTATTGGGGCCTGAGATGGTTGTGGATGCAGATGAGAGGTGAAGCTCATTATAGATCGACTTCGGGTGGCACAGGACAGAGTGGCTTTGGGCCGATAGCTATCTGAGACCTTTATACTTTGAGATATAGCTTAGATTTTAGGTTTATGTTAGTCTAATTTTGTGATCTTGTTTGTTTATGATTGATTGTTATAGATTAAGTGTGAGACCTTGTTTGTGCTAGGTTAGAGATCTGGTGTTCCTGAGGATATCTCTGACACGGGGCACTATTCGCTTTGGTGGAGGTGGAAAGCTTCACCCACGTTTCATCGGACCTTTTGTTATTCGCAAGAGAGTCGGCGCTGTGGCTTACAGGCTAGACTTGCCACCTGCACTAGAGGGAGTTCACAGCGTGCTCCATATGTCACAATTGAAACAAAATGTGGCAGATCCCAGTCACATACGAGATTACTCCGAGATCGAGGTGGGGCCTACTCTCAGCTATCCAGAGCAGCTAGTGGAGATTCTAGATCGTCGGAAGAAGGTGTTGCAGAACTAGACCATTCCTTTGGTTCGTATCGCGTGGAGGCATCACCCTCTAGGTGAGTCAACCTGGGAGAGGGAGGATGAGATGTGCAAGTGATACCCTTATCTTTTTGAGCCTTGAGGTATGGTTCTTTCTATCCTTTTTTCTTTCCTTCTTAGTTTTGTCTTTCAATTTCGAGGACAAAATTATTTTAAGGAGGGTAGATTTGTCACTAACATATTCTAGAATAGGGGTAATTTAGACAATCGTGATTTATAATTATTTTAGATATCATTTATTAATTGAATTATGTTAGTGATATATTTTGGTAAAACTTAGAGCCACCTTAATTAGATGTTAGACATGACTATGGTGGACTTAATTAGTGAAGTTAGGCAAACTTTAAACCCATTTTTATTTTGTTCGTTAGTCCTCTAATCTAACTAGAAAGTCATTTAGAACTTTTAGACTAAACACCCACTTAAAAGAAAACTTTTTTTTCCTTTAGAACTTGTCATGACAAATTAGAAGGGCTTCCTAGACATTTGGCCTTAACCCAAACACTAGTCTAACCTAATATGGTCTGCCACCTTTATCCTCCCTTGCCTATTGTTTGCCATTAAAAAGTTTGGGATAAACTTTATATATAATCACAAACAGAACAGAGTATAATGTAGGATCTTGTTGGGATACTAGGAGTACACTTTTATTTCTATCTGGGAACCGTGGCGATGGAGAGGTGATTCTTTACTCTGTTGATGATCTGACGACGATCTCGGACTCTCTCAAGGTCTGAGTTGCTCTGGAATAGGCAGTGACTTATAGAGGATTGAAGCTTGTCATGACCCGCACCCGGTGTAAGGGCACGAGACGTGGGTACGTCCAGCCTACGCCGTAGTGTCGGCGGTAGAACGCTGTCCTAGGTCCAACATCTAACACAAATTAAAGTATGCTCCAATTGGAGAATGATATATATATATATATATATGGTACAACTCAATCACAATAACTAAGATGGAATAGAAGAAAGATAATCACCAGAGAGAGTCACAATATGAATATAAATCCCGGTGTAAACCACACCATAATAAATCTCAATACAATCACAAAGTCTCATAACTAGATAATAATATCAGTCTAATCTAACTCATGGCAAGTCCTCAGCGACTACTGGATCTTGCTGAGGGTCCAGGTCACCTGTGTCAACTAGGCCTGCTCTATAGTAAGTGTCGCAGCAATCCTCATCATCTGTAATATTTTCAACGGGTCCAGTCAGGACAGGAACGGATACATATCTCTCACACAGTTCATAACATAAAAAAAAATATGAAACAAGCTATAAAATAATATACATGAACTGCTGTAAAGGAATAGTAGAGAGACTGTAAAAAGAAGAACATGGTATAGTGGAAATAGATATACATGATATAAATAAGAAAACTGAGCTAACTACGTGATTCAGAGCACATGATTGGTTATATAAACAAGCTTAGGTTATACATGACTTAAATCTAGTTTGGAGTTATACATGAAACAGTATAGATCACATAACCAAATAAATACTCCCCCTGCCCCAATCAGTACACAAGGATCTGTCTAGGTTATGTTATTGCTCATGAAGGTAGTGTGTCACATGGATAGCTAGTCCACATGCACACTGGGTTATACATGAAGGCTCACATGATCATGAGTGTACATGAATGTCACATGAGTATACATGAATAAATACGAATACAATGAGTAGACGATGCACATAATAAAGTACATGAGCATAATATACCCGATGTATCCGAGGGGATAACATCACATGAAGATATCCATATAGTACTAATCCGTGATAACATCATGACAGCAACAAGTAAACTAGTCTATAACAAGTAAATATGTCCAAGCAAGAATGAAACGGTCAGAGAATGTACTCGCCTGACAATCCGAGCTGCTGATGAGAAAGTGTAACTGAACTGGAGTGAGGTAAACCTATTTAAAGTAACCATAAGTCACAACATGGTCTAACATTTTATAAGAAAGGGCTACATTGCAATTCTACATGCTTCTAAGTCCTTTTAGGTCAAAGTCAACCTTGGTCAACTCTGGTCAAACCTGGTCAACTCTGGTCAAACTTGGTCAATTATAAGTCAAATAGTTCTTTACTAATTTTTAGGTCATACTCAAGTTTTCAAGTCATTCGAAGTTCGTTTGAGTCGATTTGGATCAAGTTTGACCCAAAGTTGACTTTTGTCAACTTGGTCAACTTGTCGGCCAATTCGACCAAACTAGGCTCCTTATGACGATCCTAATCTGTCCCAATACTCCCCATAGTCATATCACAAGCAAACATTACATTACCTATATATAAACTTAATTCACAAAGGCTATATGTTGTTTTCTATAAATAAATTCTATTTATTGTGTTTCTGAGAAAATTACAACTGTAGGAATCTGATCTAGAAGACGATCACTTTATCCCTTGGACGATGCGATGAAGAAGGCTCGGATCTCGAAGAATTTGGACAGCAACTGGGCAATCTTTCTGTTCTCTCTGAATTGAATGTGGTGTCTGTTGAAGGTGAAGAAACTCTCTTTTATAGAGTTCTGGATAACTGCTCTGGGCATACGCTCAGTCAGTTACTTGACGTATGCATAACTGCAGGGACGCGTGGCAAATTTTGGTGGAGACACATTGGAGTGCGGTTGAGAGTGGTGGAGTATATCCAGGAGAGATCGGTGGCATGAATGCCATGTTGCATAACTTCTGAATGAGTGGGTAACCGAATATATGACACATGAGAACGTGTGTTGACTGTACATTTAAAGTCATTCTGAATGCATTTGCTTTGATACGCTATCTTTTGGAGAAGCATAACTAGCATACACTGTCTTGTTTGAAGAGGAGTCGTATGGAGTCCATACGCTCACTTTTGGATACGTATGTCTTGCACACACTGACTTGGAT